>CM072815.1:37785982-38012745 GCA_036937905.1 Salvia rosmarinus | reverse complement strand
GAGTAAATAACTCAAAATAAGCATATATAACCCAACCTCAATGCATAAAAACGCCAACCGGAGTTATCTACGGATCCGATGACTTCACCGATCAGACCGGTAGGTACCGTAACAAGACGGAACAACTTTTGGGGTCACATCCCACAAAGCAAAGCAACATCGAGATCCAAACGAAGATCGTAGAAAACTAGGGTTTCGACTTTACAACCCGCATTTGGCACTCTCCGGGTTTTCAAATCAACTCGATGCGTAAGTGGAAATATATTCGGGGCATCAAGACCTATAATAGGGTACTTTCAAAATATGCATGCATGCAAGTCGACTCAAATCTTAGCAAAGAAGTTTCAAAAATCGATGCCTATCCTCGATCTAGGATAAACCATCCAAAATCGATGCATGAAAATGGAAACATAAGCAATATGCATAACGACTAACATGGAATGACAAACTATGTTGAAAATGGATAACCCGGTACGTATTTCCTTCGAAAACTCAAGCAACTAAAACACCCGACATGCGTAAACGCCGAAAAATGTAAAACGGAATCGGTACTTTAGTAGAATGCATAGCCCGGAACTCAAAACCTAAAGGACCAGAGCTGTGGTGGCCGTCGGCCACCAAACGACGGCGGCGGCCTGGGGCATGCGTTTTGCCAATCGGCCGACCTCCCATCGCTTTCCCACCTCGCCGCCTTTAGAATCCCGAGTTCTATGCTATACGATCTACTAAAAGGCGGAATCAAAACAAGAAAAGGACAAAAACAGAAAACGGGTTGCAGGGGAGGACGATCGGCGGTGCCGGCAAAAGCGGTAACGGCGCCACCGCCGAGCCTCCCGGCTCGATCCCCACTCCTCCAGCTCAGCAGCAGTACTGAACTGCCGGCTCTTCCGAAACACGAGAGACGAAGAAAATGAACGTTGAAAATGAAGGCCCTAGCCTCCTATTTATAGGAAAGAGGTCAAGCAGTTGCTATGCAAGCCTTTTTCTAAAACGCAAAGCGACGCAACTTTTGTAAACGGACTCCAAATTTAGCAAACTTGGTACCCATGGACACGAAATAAAATACCGGACACAACGACTATAAACAAGATACGCTTAAAAGACCTATGAAAGTCCGGTTTTCGATAACTTCCTGAGTGCCAAACCTTCGTGGGTGGTCGAAAACCCGATACTTAGTGTCTATGAATTCGCCATAATACACTCTTCACAACGCTCGATGTTTCAGGACGGTCGATCACCGAAAAAAGTCAACCTTTTGACCTTTTCTCGAAAAACATGCCATGCAAACCTGGTGCTTAGAAAAGACGGGGTATTACATCCTTCCCTCCTTAGAAAAAATTTCATCCCCGAAATTTCAAACACGTGGAGAAAACAACTCAGGGTACTGAGCCCTGAACTTGTCTTCCAACTCCCACGTAGCCCTCTTCGCCATGGTGATTCCAAAACACCTTCACCAGCCGAATCGCTTGTTCTCAACTCGACTTCTCGCTCCAAAACAGCCACCGGTCTCTCCTCGTAACTCGATCCCGAGCAAGAACCACTTGGTCATGCTTGATCACATGTTTTGGTCGAACACGCATTTCTCAATCGAGAAACGTGAAACACGTCCGCACATCTCCGATGCTAGCGGCAAAGCTAACCTATAGGCACCGGGCCTATTCTCGAGAACTTGAAAGGTCCAACGAACCTCGGTCGCAACTTACCTCGCTTTAAAATGAACGACTCCTCTCGTCGGAAACCTTAAGGAAAACGCGATCTCCAATCATGAATCAAGATCCGCGACGCTTGTCCGCATAGGACTTCGCTCGCCCCGAGCTTCCTTGATCCTTCGCTGATCTCGATCGACAACCTCGACCGCCTCGTGAACCATCTCTCGGTCCTAACATCTTTCTCTCGCCCACTTCGCCCCAATAAAGTGGCGATCGACACTTCCTTCCGCATAACGCTCATAGGGAGCCAATCCTATGGTGGCTCGATAACTGCTGTTATAGGCAACCCACCAAAGGTAGTATCTCTTCCCAATTTCCTCCTCTATCGGCCACGATCGCCGCAGATATCTTCCAAGACTGAATCGCCCTTTTCGATCGACCGCCGGCCCGAGGATGGAAAGTCAGATCGAGATTCGCCTTGGTCCCCACGGCTTCCCCGCAGACTCCTCCAAAACCTCGACGTGAACCTCGGTCACGATCCGACGTAATCGATACCAAAGACACCATGTAACCGTCGATCTCTCTAACATAAAGTCGAGCAAGCTTATCTAACCCGTGACGCCATCCGAATCGGTAAGAAATGAGTCGACTCGCTACCATCGACGACAACCTATATAGCGGTGTTTCTCCACGACCTTGGAAAACTCACCACAAAATCCATACCGATATGATCCCATTTCCACTGGGATTGGTAGTGGTTGCAACAAACCCGACGGACGCTGGTGTACAGCTTTCACTTGTCGATAAGCCAAACAACGCTCCACAAACGCGGCTACATCCTTTTTCATCCCTTCCCACCAAAAGTTCCTCTTAAGGTCTCTGACATCTTGGTGCTTCTCGATGAGTCAGATATGGTGCCTCATGAGCTTCACTCATGATCTTATCCTCAATTCCCTATTGAGTGGCACACGTAACCTTCCTCGAATAGTAGCGTTGTCCTTCGCTCGCGAAACCCTTGCTATCTTCTAGCTTGCTTTCAAACGCATCTTCTCCAGAATTGCCTCCTCGTTACGCACTCACGATGGCTTCTCTCGCATCCGTTCACCACAAAGCTACGATGAATCCTTGCACCGATTCCGCGGGTGAATCACTTCCAGCCGAGCTTCTCAAAATCTCGAATAAGCTCTTTCTCTTGCGTGAGAAGATATCCCAACTTCGCCTCGACTTGCGATCGAGGGCATCTGCCACGACATCGCTTTCCCCGGGTGATAGCTGATAGAGCAATCATAATCCTTTACCAACTCTAGCCCTCTCCTTTGCCTCATGTTCAACTCCTTTTGTTCAAAGAAGTACTTTAGGCTCTTGTGGTCCGTGAAGATCTCACACTTAACTCCATAAAGATAGTGCCTCCAAATCTTCAACGATAAACGATCGCTTGCTAACCCTGTGTCGTGAGTTGGGTAGCTCAACTCGTATGTTTCAATCGACGAGATGCGAAAGCTATAACCTTCGCTTTCAGAAGAACACAACCTAAACCAAGCTTGATGCATCGGTGCAGACCACAAACCCATCGTTCCTTTCCGGTACGGCTAACATCGAACGGTTGTTAGCTTCTTCTTCAACTCTTGAAACTTGCTTCACAAGCTTCTGACCATGAAAACTTGATCCCTTTCAGGTACATTGCCATCGGCCTTGCCAACTTCGAAAACCCTTCGATGAAACGTCTATAATATCCTCGCCAAGCCTAGAAAGCTTCAAACCTCATTGGCATTAGTCGAACCTTCTAGTTACTTATCGCTCAACCTTCACGGGTCGACTTTGATTCCTTCGCAGACCCGATGTGTCCAAGGAACATCACTTTGAGCCAAAATCGACTTACTATACTGGCGCACAACCTCTCTCGCCGTAACGCTTCCGAACGGTACGGAGGTTTTCTATGCAACTCTCGATTCTCGAATAGATGAGAATATCATCGATAAAAACCAAGACGACACTATCCGCAGACATCGATGGAAAATCGATTCATCGATCCATGAAAATCGCCGGCGCATTGGTCAAACCAAACGGCATCACGATGAACTCAGAGTGCCCATACCTCGCTCTCAACGCTGTCTTCGCAACGCCCTCCTTCCCGATCTTCACCGATGGTAGCTCGACCTCAAATCGATCTTAGAGAAGACACTTGCTCCTTTGAGTCTGGTCAAAAGATCGTCGATCCTGGAAGGGATATCTGTTTCGATCGTTAGCTTATTCACTCTCAGTCAATGCACATCCGCATTAACCCATCCTTCTTCTTGACGAATGTAATCGGGCGCTCCCCACGGTGACACGCTAGGTCGGATAAAACCTAGATCCAACAGCCTCGAATCGTTCTTTCGCCTTGCAATTTTTAGGTGCCATTCAGTATGGTGCCTTTGATCATCGGTGTCGCTTCCCGGTTCCGGATCAATAGTGAATTCCACTTGTCTATCAAAGGTAAACCCGCAAGTCCTCGAAACACATCCGGATATTCACACACCACCGCTCCTCTTCAGAATCGCTTGCGCTCTTGGCGTCTCGTCAAACTCACCAAGAAAGTTTGACGCTTCCTTCCTAATCATCCTCGCCGCCTTCGTCTTCGAGATCATTGGCACGCAAACACCCATCCTTATGCCGTGGAAAAAAACTTCCACTCCTTCGGCTGTTCGAAAAGCAACTTCTCTCTCGAGACAACGTATAGTTGCCCTGTGCTTTTCCAACCAATCCATGCCAAAGATGACAACGAAATCTTCCATTCCGATGACATGCAAATTGACAAAGACCTTCTGCTCATAGATTTCTACCTCCTGGTTCGGGCATATCTCTTTTGCCTTTAGCACTTCCCCGATGGGATGATAATTTCGTGGTACTGTGATTTCGGGTACCAAACCCAACCTCTCACACGCGATTTCGAACGAAAGAATGCGAGGCTCCTCAGATCAAACAAAGCTAAAACGGGTATATCACTCATACGGATTATACCGTAAGATTTCGAGCTTGTGCCGCTTGCCGATTCAAGGCGTACACCCTTGCTTGCTGCGGTGGCCTTTGGTTTGCTGGCCTAGGGTGACCTCCTGCTCCATTGTTTGTCCTCGGCGGAGCTTGGTTTTGCCTCTGCGGAGCTGGATGCTGTCTCACTGGCGGCTGCACCGCTGGACCTCCTGATGGACAATCTCGAGCGTAATGTCCAAACTTCCTACAACGATAACACTCAACGTTACCTTGCCTGCACTCGCCCAAGTGATTCCTCCGCATTTCGGCACCGCGTTTTTCCACACCGCCGCATGGGTCGGAAATTCCTTCCCAAGGTGCGCTTTCTTCCTCGACACCTGATTCCTCGGAATCATCGACCGCCTGGTTCCCTGGAACACCGATTGCCTTTTCCTCGATCTTCCCATTTCTCTTGCTCTTCCTCCGCCGATGGCCGACCGGGTGGCATTGTTCTCTCCGGGGCAACATCGACTCAATGTTTAACGCCTCGGTTCAAGGATCGCAAGATACGCCGATCTCCCTGACCGACGAGCGAAATTCGATCTCGGCCGGAGTCCTCTCTCGAACCTCGCCGCCCGCGCCTCCGTGCCGACCAGTGCGTAGCATAACGCGATAGGCGATTGAACGAGCGATCGTGCTCGGTGACCGCCCTTCTTCCTCGACGAAGATTCCATTCGCTCGTCACTGCATGTAAACGCCAGCACGCACTTTTCCATGAGTTCTTCCTGAAATCTTCCCACGATACCTTGCCCAATCGAATCGGTGTCATGGTCCTTCTCACGGACTCCCACCGTAAATCAACCTCATCGGTTAGGCGAAAGATCGCGCATTCAGCTTTTTCTCTTCTTCGCCGCAGATGTATTCGAAGATCCTTCGGTGGATCGTATCCGCCTCGCCGATCGGTTCGCCGAGACCGTTAAATGTAGGGATTCTCGCCTCACGAAAACTCTCGATCGCATGCCGCCAACCAAAGGTGGTTCTTGGGCTTCTTCCACATGATTGTTCCTCGGTTCCTTGTTCTCGGCATTCGCATCGACGCTGAAACATTAGAAACACGTCAAGATAGATAACCGGTATCATCGCACAACATACATCATCACCCATATCACATATCATCACATATGTCACATATCACGCATCGATCACATATAATCATGCAATCCTTCTAACATATCATCATTATGCATCTCACATAACATCACCACCTACCACATAGATCATATATCATCATCACATAGCTCATATCACATATAAGCATCAAAATGTAAACATTCTCATAGACGGCGTAGTATTAGTTTTATCCGGTCACGAAGGACCACAAAATACAAGATCAAGGTATGTCGGTCAAAAGGTCGATATGAGCAAAAGAATCGACTCGATTATCGCTAAAATATGTCGCTCTGTCCATGCTATAGCGCATCATGACTATCACCGTACATACCGACAGCCTTGATCTTTGTTCCCCATATCCGTCCACTACTCTGCTTGTCTCAACGGTCCCATTCTCGCCTTTCCTCATCCTCTCTCGCTTCCTATCGTGGCTTGATTGAGGCCGCCGCCGGCCAAGCGATCCCGCATGGAAGCAAGTCTCGTGGGTATGATCTCATCCAAGCCGCACTCGATTGCTCAGTATCGGTGAAAGTTCTGCGTCGAGTCCCTGTCTCTGGCGCCGCCCTTCCTCAACATGCTCGACCTCATCAGAGTCATCGGCTATCTGGATCACCGGGTCCTCTGAGCCCTCACTATCCTCCTCATCCTACTCTGGGTCCTCCTCCTCCTCCTCAGAGTCTCCTTCCCTGGATGCCAACCTGATACTGTTCGGTGGCATGAAGATTCTCATCCTGGGCTTCTTCCCTGCCACTGTCGGATGGACAATCTCTCGCCCGGGAGGTTCCTGCCTCAAAATATTTCCGGGTCCTTCGGAAGGTAAGGATCGTCGATGGAGGTGTAGTGACTGGTGTATCCTGACGCACTGGTAATCATCTGAGCGATGGCTGCTCTCCCAAAGGCTCTTCGGGAACATCATCCTTATCATCAATCTGGATCGGTCCTCGAACATGCCTTGCTATCACATCCTCCTTAGATGGTATACCTCGATGATCGGTCCACTATCTCCATACTCGAGCAGCGAACTCAGTGAAATCCAAGGTAAGGTGCCTGGTGATAGGATCCCATCCCGAACATCACGTATCCTTACTTTCGCCCACGGTCGCTAACCTGCTGGTAGCCTCCACAACCGATAGTAAGCTTCATACTCTGATACTTTCCCACTGTCTCGGATCTTTCTCCACAATCCAACAAATCTCCCCAGAAATACTCCAACGGCTCATGGACATTCCTGGTACATTCCACGAACTTACAGATCTCGCTCATCCATCCCGGGATCTTAACCAGGCGTTGTCCGGGCCATTTGAATATCCATAAACCTACATGTTAGTTCATCAAAATAACAACAAATATTCACGCTTCCTTTTACGCGATCTACCATCGGGTAATCATGTCTTGAGACACATATTCACTTTCAACACATATCAACATCGATATGGATATTCAAAACAATAATCACGTAAACAATTACATGATTCACTTACAAGCACTTGTTTATAAAAATAAACAAGATTTTCAATCAACAACGCGTTGCTATGTAAACACATAGACTTACATCAACCATACGTGATCACATTAATCACATCATATCATATAAACGATTTCCACATCACAGTCGCATAGGCCCTTCCGTCCCATCGACAAATCACTTCCACATCCACATCAACACCCAACCATACCACATCCATCTTACCTCAACATCCACATCACGTTTACATCACGTAAACTCTTACCATTCCAAAGCACATGAAACCAAGATCATATCAAGCATCACGTAACCACATAAAGCATCAAGAATAAACACATACCTCATCCCTTTTAAAGGAGGCGGCCGACGGTGAGTGAGGGTAGTCAGCACGATAAATGCTTAGAAGAACAAGTTCTAAACACTCAATTTCAAGAACGCATAAGATATAAAGCAAACAAACCGCTTTGATATCGGATAACAAAGCTATAGGTCAAAGCCAAGAACCATTGCTCGACACACTGTCACGCCCAATTCCCGAGGAAGGCACGGATGCCGGGTGTGATTAGGGGTGGGGGTTAAGAAGGGAAGAAGGGATACATATAACATACACGATAAGAAGATGTGACCATAAAATCGGTTGTCACGCCCCATTCGAGGAAGGCACGGATGCGGGGTGTGATTAGGGGTGGGGGTTAAGCGGGGAAGAAGGGGATACATATAACATACATGATAAGAAGATGTGACCATGAAATCGGGCAAGATCTCCTTTATAACTAGGACATATCACGAAGGGAGGGTGCACAAACAATCCACCAATGAATAATATCGATATCATAACCTCGTAAAACATGATCTCGGTTTATTATAAGTAATGCAAGAAAGCAAAATAGCATTACATCCTCGTCAACTAGACCGTCAACCACATAGCATGCTCAGATAGAGACTCACACGAGAATAACATAACAAATCTTGTTCCCAATCGGAAAGCAAATAAGGGACAAGAATACATAGTTATCGAGTACGATATAACACAACATCGCGGAAGCATAGCATGAAGAACCCGCAGCTCCACCCTCGGCGTCGCTCGTCCAAATTCTCCTCCATCTCGTGAAAAGATTTTGAAAAGAGTTGGGGTGAGTACTACGACTCACCGGGTTTTATCATAAATCAAAAGAATCATGAGGCCGTGTTTAGAGCACTTACCTTAGAAGGTTTTAAAACGTAAATCCACTTCTAAGTAAGCAAAATAGATTTTTCATTTTGATACCTGATCCGTTATTACCGTTTACTCCCATCATAGAACCATGAACCACGGCTCGGGCGTATCCTCGCCACCCATCACATGACATTCATTCGCCCGGAACATATCCAATCATTGCCCGAACGTATCCAATAGGCTAACTCGGTGTGGACTTGAGGGTCAAATCGTCGTAACCATAACCACCTCATTACCTTTTCCGTGTGGACTTCCGGGGTCTATCCCCTTCAGAACCATAACCACGTGTTCGGGGTCTATCCCCTTATGATCAATACTCAAGATGGTGATCAACCCACCGAATAGAGATCCGTGCACAACCATGATAGAACCATATCTTGGATCAGAGAACAGTAATAATTTCACAAAAACATTTTACTGGCGCACATGTTTTATTTTGAAATATCGTAGTAAATAACTCAAAATAAGCATATATAACCCAACCCGAATGCATCTAAAACGCCAACCGAGAGATATCTACGGATCCGATGACTTCACCGATCGCGGGTAGGTACCGTAACAAGACGGAACAACTTTTGGGGTCACTTCCCACAAAGCAAAGCAACATCGTGATCCAAACGAAGATCGAGCAAAACTAGGGTTTTCGACTTTCTCGAACCCACATTCGCACTCTCCTAAGTTTTCAAATCAACTTGATGCGTAAGGAAATATATTCGTGGCATCAAGACCAATAATAGGTACTTTCAAAATATGCATGCATGCAAGTTGACTCAAATCTTAGCAAACAAGAAGCTTCAAAATCGATGCTATCCTCGGATCTAGGATAAACCATCCAAAATCGATGCATGAAAATGGAAACATAAGCAATATGCATAACGGCTAACATGGAATGACAAACGACGTTGAAAATGGATAACCGGGCATGTACTTCCTTTAGAAAACTCAAGCAACGGAAAACATCCCGACAGCGTAAACGCGAAAATGTAAAACGAAATCGGTACTTTAGTAGAATGCATGGCCGGAACTCAAAACCTAAAGGACCCAGAGCTGTGGTGGTCCGTCGGCCACCAATCGACGGCACAGCCACCAAATCGGCCAATGGGCGGCGGCGGCAATGGCTAAATCGGTAGGCCTCGGCCGTTTTCCGCCTCGTCCCTTTAGAATCCCGAGTTCTATGCTATACGATCTACTAAAAGGCGGAATCAAAACAAGAAAAGGACAAAAACAAAAAGCGGGCTGCCCTGGGTGGTTGATCGGCGGTGGTGGCTCGGCGGAACAAGAATGGCGCCGGCCGAGCCTCCCTACTCGATCCCCACTCCTCCAGCTCCGCAAGACTGAGCTGCTCGGCTCTTCCAGTAAACACGGAGAGACGAAGGAAATGAACGCTGAAAATGAAGGCCCAGCCTCCCATTTATAGGAAAAAGGGGTCACAGCTGCCATGCAAGCTGCCCTTTTCGAAAATCAAAAATGACGCAACTTTTGCAAACGGACTCAAATTTAGCAAACTTAGTACCCATGGACACGAAATAAAATACCCGACACAATGACTATAAACAAGATATGCTTTTAAAAGATCCATGAAAAGTCCGTTTTCGATAACTTCCGGAGCGAAACCTTCATGGGTGGTCGAAACCCACATACTTAGTGTCTACGAATTAGTCATAAGACACTCTTCACAACACCGAGGTTTCGTGACGGTCGCATCACCGAAAAAAAGTCAACCTTTTGACCTTTTCTCGAAAAAGCGTGCCATGCAAAATGAAGCTTAAAAGAAGGGTATTACATCCTCCTCCTTCGAAAAATTTCGTCCCCGAAATTTCAATCACGTGGAGAAAACAACTCAGGGTACTGAGCCCTGAACTTGTCTTCCAACTCCCACGTAGCTTCTTCCTCTCCGTGGTGATTCCACAACACCTTCACCAACGGAATCTGCTTGTTCCTCAACTCCTTCACTTCTCGTTCCAAGATAGCCACTGGCCTTTCCTCGTAACTCAGATCCTGAGCAAGAACCACTTGGTCATGCTTGATCACGTGTTTTGGGTCGAACACGTACTTTCTCAGCTGAGAAACGTGAAACACGTCATGAACATCTCCGATGCTAGGCGGCAAAGCTAACCTATAGGCAACGGGGCCTATTCTCTCAAGAACTTCGAAAGGTCCAACGAACCTCGGTCGTAACTTACCTCGCTTCCCAAAACGAATGACTCCTCTCGTCGGGGAAACCTTAAGGAAAACGCGATCTCCGATCATGAACTGAAGATCCGTACGACGCTTGTCCGCATAGGACTTCGCCTGCATCTGCTTCCTTGATCCTTCGCTGATCGATCGATAACCTCGACCGCCTCTGCTGAACCATCTCTCGTCCTAACATCTTTCTCGCCCACTTCGTCCCAATAAAGTGGCGATCGACACTTCCTTCCGCATAACGCTCATAGGAGCCATTCCTGGTGGCACGATAACTGTTGTTATAGGCAAACTCTACCAAGGTAGTATTTCTTCCCAATTCTCCTCTGTTTGCCACGATCGCCGCAAAGATGTCTTCCAAAACCTGAATCGCCCTTTCCGACCGACCGTCCGTTTGAGGATGGAATGCCGTACTAAGATTCGACTTGGTCCCCATGGCTTCCTGCAGATTCCTCCAAAACCTTGATGTGAACCTCGGGTCATGATCGGATCGTGTCGATACCGGTACACCATGTAACCGTACGATTTCTTTGACATAAAGCTGAGCGAGCTTATCCAACCCGTACGTCATCCGGATCGGTAAGAAATGAGTTGACTTCGTCGGTCATCGACGACCACCCATATAGCGGTGTTTCCTCTCACGACCTTGGAAAACTCACCATAAAATCCATACCGATATGATCCCATTTCCATTACGGGATAGGTGGCGGTTGCAACAAACCCGACGGACGTTGGTGTACAGACTTTCACTTGCGACAAGCCAAACAACGCTCCACAAACGCCTACATCCTTTTTCATCCCTTCCCACCAAAAGTTCCTCTTAAGGTCTCAGACATTTGGTGCTTCCGGACGAGTCAGATACGGTGCCTCATGAGCTTCACTCATGATTTTATCTCTCAATTCCCTATTGAGTGGCACACATAACCTTCCTCGGAATAGTAGCTGTCCTTCGCCCGTGAAACCCTTGCTATCTTCTAGCCTTGCTTTCAAACGCATCTTTCCAGAATTGCCTCCGCCAAGACTCACGATGGCTTCTCTCGGGTTCGGTTCGTTGTCAAAGCTGCGATGAATCCTTGCCGATTCCGCGGTGAATCACTTCCAGCCGAGCTTCTCGAAATCTCGAATAAGCTCTTTCTCTCGCTCAGAAGAAGACATCCCAACTTCGCTCTCGACTTGCGACTAAGGGCATCCTGCTACTTACGTCTGCTTTTCCCGGTGATAACCGATAGAGCAATCATAATCCTTCACCAACTCTAGCCATCTTCTTTGCCTCATGTTCAGCTCTTTTTGTTCAAAGAAGTACTTGAGGCTCTTGTGATCCGTGAAGATCTCACACTTAACTCCGTAGAGATAGTGCCTCCAAATCTTCAACGCATGAACAACTGCTGCTAACTCCAGATCGTGAGTTGGGTAGCTCAACTCGTGCGGTTTCAATGCACGAGACGCCAGTAGCTATAACCTTCGTTTCGCATGAGAACGCAACCCAAACCAAGTTCGGATGCATCGGTGTAGACCACAAACCCATCATTCCCTTCCGGCACGGCTAACACTGGAGCGGTTGTTAGCTTCTTCTTTAACTCTTGAAACTTGCTTCACAAGCTTCGACCATGAAAACTTGATTCCTTTCACGAGTGTTGCGTCATCGGCCTTGCCAACTTGAAAACCCTTCGATGAAACGTCTATAATATCCGCCAAGCTTCTAGAAAGCTTGAACCTCATTGGCATTAGTCGGAACCTTCCGCCATTACTTATCGCTCAACCTTCAGGGTCGACTTTGATTCCTTCTCAGACACGATATGTCCAAGGAACATCACTTTTTGAGCCAAAACTTCGCACTTACTATACTGGCATACAACCTCTCCGCCGTAACGCTTCCAAACGCAGTGCGGAGGTGTTCTCTATGCAACTCGCATTCTTGGAATAGATGAGAATATCATCGATAAAACCAAGGCGAAACTATCCGGATCTTGATGGAAAACTCGATTCATCGGATCCATGAAAATCACCGGCGCATTGGTCAAACCAAACGGCATCACGATGAACTCGTAGTGCCCATACCTCGCTACGAGCGCTGTCTTCGCAACATCCTCCTTCCTGATCTTCAGCTGATGGTAGCCTGACCTCAAATCGATCTTAGAGAAGACACTCGCTCCCTTGAGCTGGTCAAAAAGATCGTCGATCCTTGGAAGAGGATATCTATTCTTGATCGTCAACTTATTCAGCTCTCTGTAGTCAATGCACATCCGCATTGATCCATCCTTCTTCTGAATGTAATCGGGCGCTCCCCACGGCGACACGCTAGGTCGGATAAAACCTAGATCCAACGGCTCCACGCATCTGCGCTTTCAGCCTTGCAATTCTTTAGGTGCCATTCTATATGGTGCCTTTGATCTTGCGCTTCCCCCGGTTCCAAATCGATAGTGAATTCCACTTGTCTATCGGCGGTAAACTCGGCAAGTCCTCGGGAAACACGTCCGGATATTCACACACCATCGGCTCCTCTTGCAAGCTGTTGCGCTCTTCATCGTTCCTGTCAAACTTACCAAGAAAGTTTGTGACTTCCTTCCCGATCATCCTCACCGCCTTCGGTCTTTGAGATCATTAACACGCAAACACCCATTCTTATGCCGTGGAAACAAACTTCCACTCCTTCGGCTGTTCGAAAAGCAACTTCTCTCTCGAGACAACGATAGTTGCCATGTGCTTTTCCAACCAATCCATGCGAAAGAAGACATCGAAATCTTCCATTCCGATGACATGAAAATCGACAAAGACCTTCGCTCACGATTTCTACCTCACGGTTACGGCAAATCTCTTTTGCCTTTAGCACTTCCACGATGGGATGCTAATTTCCGTGGTACTGTGATTCCTTGGGTACCAAACCCAACCTCTCACACGCGATTTTCGAAGCGAAAGAATGTGAGGCTCCTCAGATCAAACAAAGCGAAAACGGTATATCACTCATATGGATTATACCGCAAGATTTCGGGAGCTTGAGCTGCTGCTGCCGATTCAAGCGTACACCCTTGCTTGCTGCGGTGGCCTTTGGTTTGCTCGGCCTGGGTGACCTCTGCTCGCTTGTTTGTCCTCGGAGAGCATGATTACGCCTCTGCGAGCTGGATCTTTGCCTTCGCGGCCGCACCGCCGCCCTCCTAACGGACAATCTCGGCGTAATGTCCAGACTTCTTACAACGATAGCACTCGGTGCTACCTTGCTCGCACTCGCCAAAATGATTCCTTTGGCATTTACGGCACCAGGTTTTCCATACCGCCGCATGGGTTGGAAATTCCTTCCCAAGGTTGCACTTCTCTCAATGCCTTGATTCCTCGGAATCATCTGGACCGCTCTGGTTCCCTCGAACACTGATTGCCTTTCCTCGATCTTCCCATTTCCTCTTACCTCTTCCTCCGTCGGATGGCTGTCCGGTGGCATCATTCTTTCCGGGCAACATTGACTCAATGTTTAACGCCCGGTTCAAGGGCTGCGCACACGCCGGATCTCCCCGATCGACGAGCGAAATTCGATCTACGGTGGTCCTCTCTGAACACATGCGCCATGGCGACCTCGAGTACCAACCAGTGCGTAGCATAACGTGACGGGGCGATTGAGCGAGCGATCGTATTTGGTGACCGTCCTTCTTCCTCGGCGAAGATTCCGAACTCGTTTGCCTCTCTGCTCAGAAGCGCCAGCACGCATTTTCCATGAGTTCTTCCTCGAAATCTTCCCACGATACCTTGCCCATCGTCCCGGTGTTGGGGTCCTCCTCACGGATTCCCACAGTAAATCAGCCTCGTCGGTTAGTCGAAAGATCGTGCAATTCAGCTTTTCTCGCTTCTTCACCGATGTATTCAAGATCCTTTCGTGGATCGTATCCGGTTCTCGGCGTCGATCGGTTCGCCGAGACCGCCGAACGTAGGGGATTACGCCCGCAAAACTCTCGATCGCATGCCGCTGAACCAAAGGTGGTTCTCGGGCTTCTTCCACGCTATTGTTCCTCGATTCCTTGTTCTCGGCATTACTGCATCGACGTTTGAAACATTAGAAACGCTTTTGCATAGATAACCGGTATCATCGCATAACATATATCATCACCCATAGCACATATCATCACATATACCATATCACGCATGCGATCACATATAATCTTGCAATCACAGTTAACATATCATCGTTATGCATTTCACATAACATCATCATCACACATCACATAGATCATATATCATCACGGCATAGCTCATATCACATATAAGCATCAAAACATAAACATCCCGCATCATAGGCGGCGTTAGTATCGATAATATTCAAAGTCCATAAAGGACGTCAAAATACAAGATCAAGGTATGTCGATCCAAAAAGGTCGGATATGAGCAAAAAATCGACTCGGTCACTATCAAAAGATGCCGCTCATCCATGCTTCTAGCGATCTGCGACCGCCACCTGTACACACCGACTACCTAGATCCGCATCCTCCATATCCATCCACTATTCCCTTTCGTCCCACGTTCCATTCTCTCTCCTCATCTCTTTCCTTCCAATCGTGGCTTGAATTGGCCGCCGCTTGAAAGCGATCCCGCATGGAAGCAAGCCTCTCTTAGGTATGATCCCATCCAAGCTGCGGCTACGATTGCACGAGTGTCGGTGAAAGCGTGCTGAGTCCCATCCTGCGGCGCTGCTCTTCCTCAATGTGCCCGACCACCGTGAGTCATCGGCTATCTGGATCACCGGTCCTCGAATCCTCACTATCCTCCTCGTTTTCATCTGGGTCCTCCTCTTCTTCCTCGTAGTCGCCTTCCACGGATGCCACCGACACGCTTTGGTGGCATGAAGATTCTGATTGGGCTTTTCGCCAGCATCGGACGGACAATATCTCGTCCCGGAAGTTCTCGCCTCATAGTCGTTTCGGGTCCTCCGGAAGGTAAGGATCGTCGATGGAGGTGTAATAACGGGTGTATCACATTGACCTTTGGCGATCGCCTGATTGATGGTTGTTCTCCCAATGGCTCTTCGGGAACATCATCCCTATCATCGATCTGGATCGGTCCTCGAGGGTGTCTCGCAACCACATCCTCCTCAGATGGTATACCTCGGTGGTCTGCCCATTGTCTCCATACTCGAGCAAATAACTCAAGAAAGTCCAAGGTAAGGTGCCTCGTGATAGGATCCCGTCCCAACAACACATGTCGCTTGCCTAGCCCATGGTTGCCAACCTGTTGGTAGCCTTTCGGTCATCCGATAGTAGGCCTCGTATTCTGACACTTTCCCACTGTCTCGAACCTTTCTCCATAACCCAACAAATCTTCCCAGAAATACTCCCAATGGCTCATGAATATTCCGGGTACATTCCACAATTTACTGGACATGCTCATCCATTCTCGTGAGATCTCAACCAACGTTATGCGGGCCATCAATATCCATAAACCTACATGTTAGTTCACCATAAAACAACAACAAATATTCACGTTTCCTTTACCATCCCAGTCATCTGGGTAATCATGTTTCAAACACATGTTCATTTCAACACATATCCATATCAATATCGATATAATCACGTAAGCAAATACAGGATTCACTTACAAGCACTCGTTTATCAAAATAAACAAGATTTCCAATCAATAACATATTGCTATGTAAACACATAGACTTACATCAACCATACGTGATCACATCAATCACATCATATCATATAAACGATTTTCATATCACAGCCACACAGGCCCTTTTTGTTCCATCAACAATCACTTCCACATCCACATCACCATTCATCCACATCACGTTTACATCACGTAAACTCTTACCATGCCAAAGCACATGAAACCAAGATCATATCAAGCATCACGTAACCACATAAAGCATCAGCAAATAAACACATACCTCATCCCCTTTTTAAAGGAGGCGGCCTGACGGTGGGCTGAGGGTAGTTGTACCTGATAAACAGTTTAGAAGAACAAGTTCTAAACACTCAATTTCAAACGTATATGATATAAAGCAAACGAACTGCTTTGATATCAAATAATTATGAAAACTAGATGCTAAGAACATTGCTCGATACCAAGCCGGTATCGATAATAAAGATAGATGTCGGGGCGAAGAACACTTTCGATACCAATCTGTATCGATAACTTTAGATACCAATGCAAGGAAAACCGCCTGACATGCAGTCATCACGCCTAATTCCCGAGGAGGCACGGATGCGGGGTGTGATTAGGGGTGAGGGTTAAGCGGGGAAGAAGGGGATACATATAACATACATGATAAGAAGATGTGACCATGAAATCGGGCGATCTACTTTATAACTAGGACATATCACGAAGGGAGGGTGCACAAACAATCCACCAATGAATAATATCGATATCATAACCTCGTAAAACATGATCTCGGTTTATTATAAGTAATGCAAGAAAGCAAAATAGCATTACATCCCGTCAACTAGACCGTCGACCACATAGCATGCTCGTATCGAGACTCACGTGAGAATAACATAACAAATCTTGTTCCCAATCAGAAAGCAAATAAGGGACAAGAATACATAGTTATCAGAGTACGTATATAACACAACATCGCGGAAGCATAGCATGAAGAACCCGCAGCTCCACCCCTCAGCGTCGCCCGTCCAGCCCTCCTCCATCTGTGAAAAGATTTTGAAAAAGAGTTGGGGTGAGTACTAGCGCACTCAGCTGGGGTTTTATCATAAATCAAAAGAATCATGAGGCCGTGTTTAGAGCACTTACCTTAGAAGGTTTTAAAACGTAAATCCACTTCTAAGTAAGCAAAATAGATTTTCATTTTGATACCGATCCGTTATTCTTATACTCCCATCATAGAACCATGAACCACGGCTCGGGCGTATCCCCGCCACCCATCACACGACATTCATTCGCCCGGAACATATCCGATCGTTGCCATCCCGAACGTATCTAGCCGGCTAACTCGGTGTGGACTTGAGGGTCAAATCCGTCGTAACCATAACCACCTCATTACCTTTTCCGTGTGGACTTCCTGGGTCTATCCCGGTAACCATAACCACGTGTTCGGGGTCTATCCCTTATGATCAATACTCGAGATGGTGATCAACCCACGAATAGAGATCCGTGCACAACCATGATAGAACCATATCTTGGATCGAGAGCGATAATAATTTCACAAAAACATTTTTACTGGTACATGTTTTATTTTGAAATATCGAGTAAATAACTCAAAATAAGCATATATAACCCAACTTTGAGCAGACAAAACGTCAACCGAGAGATATCTACGGATCCGATGACTTCACCGATCGCCTTTGGTAGGTGCGTGGTAACAAGGCGGAACAACTTTTGGGGTCACTTCCCCAAAGCAAAGCAACATCGTGATCCAAGCGAAGATCGAAGCAAAACTAGGTTTTCGACTTTACGAACCCACATTTGGCACTCTCCGGTTTTCAAATCAACTTGATGCGTAAGGAAATATATTCACGGCATCAAGACCAATAATAGGTACTTTCAAAATATGCATGCATGCAAGTTGACTCAAATCTTAGCGTGAAGAAGCTTCAAAAATCGATGCTATCCTCGGATCAGGATAAACCATCCAAAATCGATGCATGAAAATGGAAACATAAGCAATATGCATAACGACGAACATGGAATGACAAACGGCGTTGAAAATGGATAACCCGGCATATACTTCCTTTAGAAAACTCAAGCAACGGAAAACATCCAGACATGCGAAACACGAAAAAGTAAAACTAATCGGTACTTTAGTATAATGCATGGCCCGGAACTCAAAACCTAAAGGACCCGTAGCCAAAGATGGTCCGTCGGCCACTAAATCGGCGCCCAACACCACCAAATCGGCGGCGGCAATGGCCGTCGGCGACCTCGCCGTTTTCCCGTCCGCTTTAGAATCCCGAGTTCTATGCTATACGATCTACTAAAAGGCGGAATCAAAACAAGAAAAAGACAAAACAAAAAACGGGCTGCGGGGGTGGTTGATCGGCGGTGGTGGCTCGTTGACGCAAGAATGGCGCCATGTTGCCTCCCGCCGATCCCACTCCTCGGCGCTTCAGCGTGCACTGAGCTGCTCGGCTCTTCCAAACACGAGAGGCGAAGGAAATGAGCGTTGAAAATGAAGGCCCTAGCCTCCTATTTATAGGAAAAGGTAGGTCACAAATTCATGCAAGCTGCCCTTTTCGAAAACGCAAAAGCGACGCAACTTTTGCAAACGGACTCCAAATTTAGCAAACTTAGTACCCATGGACACGAAATAAAATACGGACACAATGACTATAAACAAGATATGCTTTTAAAAGATCCATGAAAAGTCGGTTTTCGATAACTTCCCTGAGTGCGAACCTTCATGGGTGGTGAAAACACGCATACTTAGTGTCTATGAATTAGTCATAAGACACTCTTCACAACGCCTCGAGGTTTCGTGATTTGGCCGCATCACCAAAACAAAAAGTCGACCTTTTGACCTTTTCTCAAAAACGTGCCATGCAAAATGAAGCTTAAAAGACGGGGTTATTACGGACAACATCTCCTCTATAACTAGGACATATCACGAAGGGAGGGTGCGCAAACAATCCACCAACGTAATAATATCGATATCACAACCTCGAGAAAACATGATCTTGGTTTATAACACGTAATGCAAGAAAGCAAAATAGCATTACACCTATTGACTAGACCCGTCAACCATATAGCATGCTCATATCGAGACTCACGAAGATAATAACAAAATAGCAAATCTTGTTCCCAATAGGAAAGCAAAATAAGGGACAAGAATACATCAACATCGAATCGATATAACACAACATCGCTGAAGCATAGCATGAAGAACCCACAGCCACCCTCTCCGTCGCCGTCCGTCCCTCCTCCATCCGCGTGAAAGATTTGAAAAAGTGTTTGGGGTGAGTACTAGCGCACTCACCGGGGTTTTATCATAAATCAAAAGAATCATGATGCCGTGTTCAGAGCACTTACCTTAGAAGGTTTTAAAACATAAATCCTCTTCTAAGTAAGCAAAATAGATTTTTTTTGTTTTCGATACCTGATCCGTTATTACTATTGTTCTCATCATAGAACCACGGCTCGGAACGTATCCCGCCAGCCCATCACATCTCATTCATTCGGCCCGGAACATATCCAGCCAGCCCACAATATCTCGGCCCGAACATATCCCGTCACCCGTGCCCAAACGTATCCAATGGCTAACTCGGTGTGGACTTGAGGGTCAAATCCCGTCGTAACCATAACCACCTCATTACCATTTCCGTGTGGACTTAAAGGTCTATCCCCTTCGTAACCATAACCACGTGTTCGGGTCTATCCCCTACGACCAATAATCATCAAGATGGTGATCAACCCACGAATAAAGATCCGTGCACAATCACAATAGAACCACATCTCGGATCGGAGAACGATAATAATTTCACCAAAACATTTCTGGCGCACATGTTTTATTTTGAAATATCGAGTAAATAACTCAAAATAAGCATATATAACCCAACCCGAATGATTAAAACGTCAACCGGAGATATCTACGGATCCGATGACTTCACCGATCGCCTTGGTAGGTACCGTAACAAGGCGGAACAACTTTTGGGGTCACATCCCACAAAGCAAAGCAACATCGTGATCCAAACGAAGATCGTGAAAACTAGTGTTTTCGACTTTACGACCCGCATTTGGCACTCTCCGGTTTTCAAATCAACTCGATGCGAAGGAAATATATTCGAGGCATCAAGACCTATAATAGGGTACTTTCAAAATATGCATGCATGCAAGTTGACTCAAATCTTAGCGTGAAGAAGCTTCAAAAATCGATGCCTATCCTCGGATCTAGGATAAACCATCCAAAATCGATGCATGAAAATGGAAACATAAGCAATATGCATAACGGCGAACATGGAATGACAAACTATGTTGAAAATGGATAACCCTGCATGTACTTCCTTCGTAAAACTCAAGCAACGAAAAACATCCCGACATGCGAGCGAAAAAGCAAAACGGAATCGGTACTTTAGTAGAATGATAGCCCTGAACTCAAAACCTAAAGGACCAGTAGCTGCAAGGTGGCCGTCGGCAACCAAACGGCTGCCAACAGCTCCGGCGGCGGCGTCCTTGGGCGGCGGTCTTGGCAAAATCGGCCCAAGATCCGGCCTTTTCCCGCCTCGCCCCTTTAGAATCCCGAGTTCTATGCTATACGATCTACTAAAAGGCGGAATCAAAACAAGAAAAGCACAAAAACAGAAAAACGGGGCTGCCGGGAAGGGGATGATCGGCGGTGGTGGCGGTCAAGCAAAGAATGGCGCCACCGCCGAGCCTCCCTCCGATCCCCACTCCTCCAAAGTCTTCCAGCAGACATGGAGCTGCTCGGCTCTTCCGTAAACACAGAGAGACGAAGGAAATGAACGTTGAAAATGAAGGCCCTAGCCTCCTATTTATAGGAAAAAGCAGGGGGCTGCGCAGCTGCTTGCGCAAGCGGCCCTTTTTCGAAAACGCAAAAAGCGACGCAACTTTTGCAAACGGACTCCAAATTTAGCAAACTTGGTACCCATGGACACGAAATAAAATACCGGACACAACGACTATAAACAAGATATGCTTTTAAAAGACCCATGAAAAGTCCAGTTTTTCGATAACTTCCCCGGAGTGCCAAACCTTCGTGGGTGGTCGAAAACCTGCATACTTAGTGTCTATGAATTCGTCATAAGACACTCTTCACAATGCCTGATGTTTCGTGACGGTCGCATCACCGAAACAAAAATTAACCTTTTGACCTTTTCTCGAAAAACGTGCCATGCAAACCTGGTGCTTAGAAAAGACGGGGTATTACATTATCAATTATAAACGAAACGAATATGGTCTTATAAATCAGGTAAAAATGAGGCTTATCACCACTCCACTGGGATGAAGTGGGAGAAAGGCGAGTATTAGGACCTAACTCTATAGGAGAGATGATCGAGATCGTGAGACAGATCCGCCAATGGATCAAGGAGGCCCAAGACCGACAGAAGTCGTATGCCGACAAACGTCGCACAGAGCTACATTTTGAAGTGGGAGACAAAGTCTTCTTGAAGATTTCTCCATCAAAAGGAATCGTGAGATTTGGAATAAAAGGGAAGCTACGACCACGTTTCATAGGACCCTATGAAATTTTGGAAAGGATAGGACCAGCGGCTTACAGACTTGCATTGCCGCCAAAGTTTTAGAAACGTGCACAATGTGTTCCACGTTTCACAACTAAGGAAGTACATACATGACCCCAGCCATGTGATACCGTCGATATATATTTTCCTCGATGACAATATGAGTTACGTAGAACTGCCTACGAAAATCTTAGATCGACGTATCCAAAAGCTAAGGAACAAAGACATACCGTTAGTGAAAGTTCTATGGAGACACCATGGACAAGAAGAAGAAACCTAGGAGCAAGAATCAGCTACGAAAGAGAAATACCCAGATCTTTTCTAAGGTTAGCAAATTTCGGGACGAAATTTATTTTAAGGGGGATGGTATGTAATAACCCGAAAAATTTAAAACTTTTATTAGTGATGCTTAAACCAATTATTAGTGGTGCTTAGACCTTGATTATGTTTAAGGTAACCAATGAAACGAATTAGAATCGATTCGGAAATCGAAAACTAGAGAAATAAAAAACTAGTGACTAGTCCTACCGGATTAGGATTTTCTGAATAGCCTGAAGATAGATGAAAGATCGAGAGTGAATCTTAACAAAAGGATTTCATTTCTAGAATACTCTCGCGAAAACATGTGAGAAGCCAAAGAATGAGAATTTTCGGGCATAATTGCCCGGTCAGTCTTAAAAGCACTATTCCCGAGCCGGAACAATTTCTAGTCCGTGCTAATCATGATAATTTGTGATAAAACTCAAAATCATGAAGGAATATATTATTATGAATTTAGAAATTATAAGAATAAATTTGTGAAAGAATTTCCTGAAGAACTTAACCGAACGCCGGGAAAATATACCGAAAAAACCCTAAATTGATCCGAACGACCCGAAACTCGAACCAAGGGTCTAAATCAATAAGAAATGATTTATAAGACTTAAATAAATTATGAAAGCTCAAGAATTCAATAGAATTTCGAATGAGCATATTTTAATCGTCGAACGCTGTTTATCCGCGATAACTCGAATTGACTTATCGGACGTCGTCCGAACTTCACAAAATTATTATAAACATTGAAATAAGTCATTTAAAGTTTAAATAATAAAATAAAACCTTAAGGTTCAAAGAAATCAATCGAAAGCGCGTTAAAACTTAAAGAGTCGTTATTAACATGTTAAAACGGGTAATTTGACCGATCTTACTCCCAACTACTACCAAGACCATACCAAATGGGCTAATGACAGCCCTTTAGGCTGCCAAGGAATTAGAGGGTCGTCCATTTCCAGCCTTCACACTTGAGAGCCTTTTTCTCTCTCTAAATTCAAATTCTCTCCATTGTCCTTCAAGTTTTCAACCTTTAATCCTCATTTCCAAACCTTTTCAACCCTCAAATAATTAT
The DNA here is from genome assembly GCA_036937905.1 of Salvia rosmarinus. Taxonomy (NCBI): domain Eukaryota; kingdom Viridiplantae; phylum Streptophyta; class Magnoliopsida; order Lamiales; family Lamiaceae; genus Salvia; species Salvia rosmarinus. Next base: position 37,989,599 of record CM072815.1, on the reverse strand, counting down.
TCTAAGACCATACAAAGGTATTACTCATCATTCTCTTCATTTGTAATGGAGTAGAATTTTTTTTTAGATTTTTCTTGATTTATTTCACAAAAAAACCCTAGTTTTGCTCCTAAATTTTTTCGTGACTTTTGTGACATCAAATGCCCTCAAGCCATGAATGAAAAATTCTTATAATGATGTTCTAAGGTTGTAGTTAAAATTTGAGAATTTTTGGAGCATGTTTGATATTTTTTGATTTATGCTTTATTTCTTTTTATATGTGATAAAGCATGATTTTGTGAATATTATTTGAGATTGTTGCTTGTTAATGTATTAGAAGCATGTAGAATAAAAATCATAATTTTCAGAATATTTTTGAGATTTTTTAAAAGGGCCGTGGGGTTTGAAGCATTTTAGGCCTTTGATTTTATTTTTCTTGTTGAAAATAGTTGAGATATGGTGTTTAATATATGATATGAACATCATATATAAATCTTGGAATTTTTGAAACACATCTCCTATTTCATTTTATTTGGACCGAAACATACATATATATTTTGGAATTTATTTTGATTTTATTTGTTGAAAATAGTTGAGATATGGTGTTTAAGGTATGATATGAACATCATATATTAACCTTGAATTTAATCAAACACCTCTCCTATTTTCCCAAAAATAACCGTGAGCTATACATATATATAGTGATTTATTTGATTTTTGTTGTTGAGAATAATAGGATATGTGATGTTATAAATATCAGTTGATGTTTAATATTAATATTACATTTATTGCATTATATAACCATATTGTGAAAGAATGGAATTTATTGAATATGTATGTATATATATATGTGATTACCGAAATTAAATAAGGGTGAAAAGCATGGATTTAAATTTTAATGCATGATATGAAATGATATTTCATGTTTAGTATATAGTATAAGCATGATATAATTTTTGTGGAATTTATTGAACACCAAAGCCCATTAAATCGTGATTGCCGAAAACTTTGAGCATTTTAACCTATGGTTTAAAATTTTATATGATGATATTGAATTGGTGATTAAACTCTATAGTATGATAGGAGTATAACATGATTTTATTGCAATTTATTGGATACATATGCTAATTGTTGCTAATTATCGAAAACGTAACAAAATGGCTAAGTATGGGTGTAATTCTAATGTTAAATGAGGCTATGATAGTTAACTATAAGCTTAGAATGGATGGTTGTGATTATGGTGAATGAATGGAACACTTATGCACACTTACACAATGATTGTGTATTATGTTAGAAATTAGGGTTTTTTCTAATGTTTTAATATGGTTTATGTTGTGTATGGTATTGTTTGGTGTTGAATATTTATGTTTATGTTGTACCGACAAACCAAAGCCCCAAAAGTAAACAACATAATACTATATGTACGAGAATCCAAAAGAAATCGACCAATTTCGATAACTCAAGAAGGAATTAACGAGAATCGAAGTTAGACATAAATTAGGGTTTGCTATTAATAAAAGGATACTCAAACGTGAGTGCCTAAGTTAGAAAAACCAAAAGCCGAGCTACAACGTTGATACTCAATAACTACGACCTAATACGATATTAGATTGAGCGTTAAAACAACTCGATAACGAATAACGATTATACGACTTATATAATCTCCGACGAGTTAAGAGAAACAAACAATGTCGTAATATGTAAGCGAAGATTCGAACATAAGATGTCGATCCTTATCTTCCAAAAGTCGAGTTAATATTCCCAAAGCACTTCGTTTATTCTTAAGTACTTACTTACATGATAGCATGTGCTCACTTGAATCATAAGTCAATACTCATCTTTTAATTGTCGTGCTAATAAGACAAGTCGTCAAGCATAACCTACTAGGACGTAACTATAATTGTTAAAGTCTAGTTAGTGGCTTGAGAATATCATAATTTGATTACCGACAATCTATAACGTAATAACGTTAGAATAACACTAAGGTTAAGATTCGAGGATAGACTCGAAATATGTGATTCATAATTGAATTTCACCTATGAACGATGAAGTAATATAGCTTGGGAATTGGGAATGTAAGATAATAGAAATTATCTTAAAACAATCACATGAAATCATAAAGAAACCCTAATTGGGAACTTTAAGTCGTAATCTATAAATGACCTTCGATCGATAGAAAGAATCTAAGAAATGTTATTTTCTTATGAAGGGTTTGATCGTACGTAGTCGGCGAGGAAGAACAACCACACACTGCTAATTTAGACTTACTAGCTTTGGATTAGCAGGTGGGCTTTCTTGAAACAAAAATGTTATGTATATCTCAAAGCATGATTTACAAATCTTTATGAAATATTATCACATGAAATGTTATTGACTGCTAAATGTTTATGTTTTGTTGTTATCCTATCTGAGATTGGTATATCCAATGTGGTATGTGAATGTGTTGGTCCACCAACGTTAAAAAGGGGTAACGATCGGATCCGACTTAGTTAAGGACTAACTTGGATTGTGTACACGTGTGACTGTGTGTTAAGGTTAGCTACCTCGATCGGTCACGACGACTATGAGTAGGTGGCCACCTCCATAGTGCGTGATTGAATGAATGACCAGATATGGAAACAACGTGAATGAAATAGTAAGGCCTGACGCTTTGAGAAATGATAAAATGTTTGGTAGGCATGAGTCTTTCAACTAAAATCCTCATGTGCTATTGTGGGTAGTTCAATAACTTTTGATAAAGAAAATGTTTTCGGCAATGAGTCCACTGAGTACTTTTGTAAGGCTTATCCCGTATCTCATTTTTTGAGTGAAGACTGAGGACAAATCCTTCTCGAGAGCAATGATGGATCGATGATGGGTGCGTTATATTTTGGTTGTTAGATTAGTTTCCTAGTTTAATTAGATCTTGTTTTAGTTTAATTAGATGCTTTATTAGAAAGGTTTCTAGAAAATATTCCTTTCGATTTACTTAATATATGCGGCATGCATCATCATATGCATGTCGACGACATCACGTTTATTCATGTCCCCGCCTAACTCGATATTATTTTGATGTTTGATTATGACCGCTTTCATACCGTATTGAACTTCGAGGTCGCTTTACCTCTTGGGTTAGATTCAGGTCTAGAACCTTGAATTGTCCACACGCTTATTTGCCTAACTCGATTAGGTTATTTTGAACCTTGAACTCTTTTGTGCCCCGAGTCCTACGTCCTTCGACTCGAGTTGGTATGAATAACTTATCCATTTTTAGTCATGCGTTATTGAGTAGTTAAATGGTTTATTGCATTGATTAGTTGTGTTTATATCCGTTGTCTTACCATATCAGTGACGATCCATATGATCCGTACTTCTTTGAGTATTAATCGTAAGGGGATAGACCCCGAACACGTGGTTATGGTTCTGACGGGGATTTGACCCCTGAAGTCCACACCGAGTTAGCCGGCTGGATAAGTTCCGGGCATGGGCTGACTGGATATGTTCCGGGCCGAGATATTGTGGGCTGGCTGGATATGTTCCGGGCCGAATGAGATGTGATGGGCTGGCGGGATACGTTCCGAGCCGTGGTTCTATGATGAGAACAACGAATAACGGATCGGTGTCGAAAAAAAAATCTATTTTGCTTACTTAGAAGTGGATTTACGTTTTAAAACCTTCTAAGGTAAGTGCTCTGAACACGGCATCATGATTCTTTTGATTTATGATAAAACCCCAACTGAGTGCGCTAGTACTCACCCCAAACTCTTTTTCAAATCTTTTCACAGATGGAGGAGGCTTTGGACCAGGCGGCCACTGGGGTGGAGCTGCGGGTTCTTCATGCTATGCTTCCGCGATGTTGTGTTATATACGTATTCTGATGTTGATGTATTCTTGTCCCTTATTTTGCTTTCTGATTGGGAACAAGATTTGTTATTATGTTATTATCTTGGTGAGTCTCGATATGAGCATGCTATGTGGTTGACCGGTCTAGTCAACGGGTGTAATGCTATTTTGCTTTCTTGCATTACTTATTATAAACCAAGATCATGTTTCATTGAGGTTATGGTATCGATATTATTACATTGGTGGATTATTTGTGCACCCTCCCTTCGTGATATGTCCTAGTTATAGAGGAGATCTTTGCCCGATTTCATGGTCGTATCTTCTTATCATGTATGTTATATTTATTCGCCCTTCTTCCCCGCTTCTTAACCCCCACCCCTAATCACACCCGGCATCCGTGCCTTCCCTCGGGAATTGGGGCGTGACAATCGGAACGTCTTCTATCATTCTCTCATTCTGGTCTTTCTCTTGGAGATAGAAAAGGTAGGCGTGGTTCTCTGTGTTGTTCAGCAATGTCCTTGCTTGTAGCGCGGATATGATTGGAAACTTATCCCCATGTTGATCCCGTGAAAGTCTGTAGGTTTCTCTTCGGGATGTTGGAAAGAAATTTTCCTTTCGTTGCACAGGATGTCGCATTATGTTCGGTTAACTAATAAACGCGCTTTTTACTTGTTTATTAATGTTATATTTGGATGAATTTAGATCAGTTTAAGTGCGTTTATATAGTTGATATTATGATTTTAGCTATTTTTAGAAGATACTGCTCTTGGGGTTCTTTTTTGGTGTTTTGTAGGCTTTTCAGGTGATAATCGATGCACAAGGTAAAGAACGAACCAAAGATGAAAAGGAATAGGTGGCTAGCGGCCACCCTAGCAGCCGCTAGCCCGGCCGCGAGCTCAGGTGGAAAAGATTATGTATTCAAGCTAGCGACCAGGCTAGCGACCGCTAGCCCGGTCGCGAAGTTCATCGCGCGGTCGCTAGCCATGGCCGCGAGAAATCTTGAAACCCTAGCCATTATCAGACGCGACTAGCGACCAAGCTAGCGGTCGCTAGCCAGTGGCTCGCGACCACCCTAGCGCTCGCTAGGGCGGCCACGAGCCAACCTCTAATCCATTTTTATTGTGTGTTTTAAGCCTATGTGTGTATTATTTCCCTTGTTATGCCGTATATGAACCAAATGTTATTATGGAGGGAAGAATTTTGTTAATTCCATGTTTGGGGGAACTTTATATCGAATTGGGCTGGCGTTTATTTTGAATTTTTTTAGAATGGTGTACCTGAACTAACATTTACATATCTTTTAGGTACAATATGCCACCACGCATATCCGAAAATAAGAGAAAGGGGAATGAGCCAGCTTCATCCTCACAGGGGAAAACTATCGACGAGTTTCACCCCAAAATTATGGAGTTCATTTGCCGAGTCCCGCCTCTAGGGAAAGATGGAGGAGATTGGTGCAATTGAAACCTGTGTCATTACCGATTCATGTGTATTAACACATGTCAGGCAATGGGTATAGCCAATTATGTCACTTGGCTCGCCGAGAGATCCGGTCTATACTCTATAATCACTGCCAAATACTTGACATACCGAATCCTAATGCTGGAATTCCTATCGACCATAAATGTCCATAAAATACATGGGTCGCCAGATTACATAACTTTCCAGTTGGGAAATTTACCCCGACGGCTCACATGTGATGAGGTGAATGAAATCATCAAAGGCTCTCTCGACGGCAACTACATTGGTGATATAGAGAGCTCGGCCTTCGAGATGTGGCCATTGTTTATTGATCCGGAATTGGAACAGAATCTGGTCTATGATGCCATGAGGGAAAAGGCGAGCTCAATCCGGAATCCAGCATTCTGCTACTTCCACCGCCTCCTCACTTTCACAATCCATGCCTGCACGAATGCCGGCACCTGCCTCCCAGGATATAAGTATCATGATAGGCACTACAGCCGGCAAAAAAATGCACGTCGGAATGTTCCTCGCACAGCATTTCCAGATGCAATCTGAAGTCTCCGAGAATGCGAGGATATGCATTGGGGGTGCGTCACCCCTATTGCCGACTTTTTTGGGGTAGAAATTCGTGAGGATCCAGTATCCCATGATATTTTCCTGGACAAGCAATACCTATATGTCCAGACGTTCCTAAAACGAGACTCCCGACGTTACCTCTGGCTACTCTACGACAAGAACGGCCAATCTATCTTCCGACTGCCCAACAATGATCTCACTAACATAATCGGAGATAGCCCGGCCAACCCGAATTGGAACATGGGGTCAGAGGCGCACTATAGCTGGGTTCAGCGCCTAAATGCCCATGGAGAGATAGAGGAAGAGGAAACGGATGAAGAGGCTGCATATGAAAGAGGTGGCAAGCTGCACCCACCATCCCACCACGGCATCCCCGAGATCTATGAGCGCTTGGATCGGATAGACGGTCATCTCGACCACATAGACGGGAGTATGAGCTCCATCATGGCCCAACAGCAGGCATCCTACGAGCACCAGCGTCAGATGATGCAGCAATGGGAACAGTGGCGAGGATTTTATCTGCTGTCGGAGTAGTGGCATATCAGGTAAGGTCTATCTCCCAACCACATCTTTTCTGCAACCTTATTGCTCTACATGTCACAATAAGTTTGGGGGGAGTAGAAGAGTGTGTAGTTGGTTGTTTAGTCCTTTTTATGTTTTTGGTTTGTCTTGTTAGTTGTTATGTTTCGGGATTTTGTGTCTTTTGTTTTTGTTGTCGTGTTTGTTAATCAACGAGCTTAAGTGAAAAGTGTTACCTATGTAGCCAATGATGATAGACATTTTTGATAAAAATACGTTGATGGTGCACATGATGTGTTAGAAAATGACGCATATATGACTTGTGATTGCTTATCTTGTTGTTTTTCACCATTTTCCTGAACTGTGAGATTTGAGCTTCTATGTACATTAATTACATGTTACAGTCTCTTTTAAATGTGTGTTATCATGGATGTAATTATCTTCTAGAACTTGCCATGTTTTCTGTGTCGAGATTGCAATATGTGTTTCGAATATGGAAATGATAAAGGCCATCTTTGTGAACCACGAATTTACCCATACACTAACCCAATAATATGCCATTTGTCACCTACTTTAAGTCTTTATTAGACCTTATTAGTTTGTTAACCGGATGATAGGAGGTGAGGATGGATATGGGAATCAAGGGGTGAAATGATTTGATGTATTACGTCGGGTTAAAAGCTAGAGAAGTACCTATGTGGAAAAGAATGGACCCTCTGTGGAAAAGAATGAACCCTATAAGCTCTATTAAAGAAAAGAAAAATGTTATGAATAATGAGAGCATAAAGGTATAGTTAATCAAAGTGCAGATATCACGAATTGGAATGACTATTGATTTAGCAAGTTGGAAAGAAAAAGGGAAATAGACGAAGTCCATATGTATTGAAAAATATAAATGGGGGTACTCGGAGTCACACTTGAGTCACTTAGCTATTTATCACCCTACCTTAACCAATGTGCCTACATTACAACCCGTGAAAAGACCTTTTTGATCCTAATTTGAACACATATGACGTAGTGGAGATATTAGAGAAATGGCAAGCTTATGGTAAGATTTTGCCTGACATTGATCTTTGACTGTATACACGTCCTGATTTTTCGTCTGAGTTTGAGTGTACACTATATTATATACATGCCTTTGAGAGGGTTGGATTGAATAAGATTTTGCTTTCAATTGTTGTACATTGTCGAGTTGACTAATATCGTCAAGTGTACTGTTGTTTTTGAGCTTTGAAATATTTCTGAGGCCTGTTATAGCTATCACCTTTGCTAACGCTCGTTGATCTTTTGTTGAGTCTTTATTTTTGTTTGAGGACAAACAATATTTGGGGGTTTGATAAACGCGTTTTTTACTCGTTTATTAATGTTATATTTGGATGAATTTAGATCAGTTTAAGTGCGTTTATATAGTTGATATTATGCTTTTAGCTATTTTTAGAAGATACTGCTTTTGGGGTTCCTTTTTTGGTGTTTTGTATGTTTTTCAGGTGACAATCGATGCACAAGGCAAAGAACAAACCAAAGATGAAAAGGAACAGAAGGCTAGCGGCCACCCTAGAGACCGCTAGCCGGCCGCGAGCTTGGGCAAAAAAGATTATGTATTCAAGCTAGCGACCACTAGCCCGACCGCTAGTTCATCGCGCGGTCGCTAGCCATGGCCGCGAGAAATCCCGAAAAGCTTCTGTATTAAAACTAGCGACCGCTAGGCCGGCCGCTAGGCGCCACGGCCTGACGTGAATTAGGGCTTCAGCCCATCAGCTATAAATACCCCCTGTTGTCCATTGGCACCTCTCTCTCCGTTTTTACCCTATTTTTCATAGTTTTCATTCAGTTTTCATTCTAGCTTTAGATATTACGCTTCTAGACTTTAGATTATTGCAATTCTACTTTACGTTAACGCATTGTAATCGCCATTGGAGCAATTCATCCGAAGGATTTCAGATTTTCAATTTTCTACTCGGGTTGGATTCAAACCCAACAATTGTTCTTCCGACACTCCATTACGGGTTTTATCAATTCAATTCCTATTTTTATGTTAATTTCGTATTTTATTTCAATTTATATGTCTAACTAATTTCATGTTCTAATCCTAAGGTTTGTATGATTTTATCCTAAGTGTGGTGATTCCTGCTAATTGCTATTTACCTTCCAGTCATTGATTTGTGATTCTCAGTGCTAAATCTTATGTGTTAATTTCTGATCAACTTTAATGCATATCTAGTTGCCAGTTGAATACTTAACAGTTTTAACTATCAATCGATCTTGAATGCACAATACGGGTAAGCCTTGAGTCGTAGTTGAGATAGGAACATCCGTAGGAAGCATATTCTTTGTGATCTTTTTGGAGTTACTAATTTTCACCTTGAGACGTAACAGTAATAGGTAAATTAGTAATCCACAACAACAATTGTCGTAACTGAAATTGTTGGTTACTTATGTGATCTTTCATCTTGACTGGATTAAAAATTGGTTAATAGGGAGCAGGATAAACACACGCTGTGGGTAGAATTAATACATCCCTAGGGTTAGTCTCTTAGTCTATTTGTCTATTTGAGTTTTATTGTTATTTTTATTCGTTCTGATTCTCTTGACTTTGAATTCCAAATTTGAAGTCCCAAAACTCTTATAAACCAAATTATTGCTTGGATAATGATAAAGAATTACTGAGTTAGCTTATATATTTTTGCTTTACAATCACTATGGATACGATACTCGACTTACCTATCTACTTGCATGTTTTCATGTTAAAAAATAGGTTGATCATTAACCAATCCATTCCTAGGATTATGTCCATATCTAATATAGGTATGACGTGAAAGTTATCTGTCATGACCTTAAGTGAGCCTAGTCCAAGTTCTAGGTTCGAGCATGTGCGGGTTACCGTTCTTATGCCACCTACTGGTGAAGAAATTCTCATGATTTGTTCAGCGCGTTCAGGATCTAGTCCTAAGTTCTCTACACATGCTTTAGAAATAAAAGAATACGATGCACCAGTATCGAAAAGTAGGATAACAGGCAATTGGAGAAGTGTTCCCATACCTGTTTCAACTAAAAGTACTCTCTTAATTGACTCATAATCGAATGAGGTGATTGTAGAGGGAAAGATAACCCAAGTCGTCTCTCAAGGAAAACTTAAGAGGGCTTATTGTTCATGTTGCACATAAAAATGGTAAATTCTAAACATTCTAATACCAACGGGGGTTTTGAAACAAACGGAAATTGAATAGCTGAAAGGAATTATAAATTAAAGCAATCTAACTAGGAGTTGTCAATCCCTAATTGAGAACCTACGAAAACACGAATGCAAGAAGCTAAACGTAGAACAAACTAAACTAGATCATCAAACAAGAAACAATAAAATCAACAGAAAGAGAGTCAACATAATATAAACTTCCAATATCAATCGCATAGAACATGATTTATAGAATGCCGAAAGAAATAGAATCAATCAAGAAACCAATAATCCAATGTCTACTATTAAATTGAATCCAACAACAATCTCAAAGAAAAACACTAAATCGATCGAATGAAATTCAACAAGAATAATAAAACAAAGTGCATAAATTGAAAGGATGAAAAATAGGAATTAATACTCTTAATTTGATGTTTCTATCTCTTTTATCACCTGAGAAACTCCCGGAAGATGTGGTCAAGAACAACGGTCAGGTAAAAATCGAATGAATGACCTATGACGTTAGCGTATATATATATTAAGAGAGTGGCGCCGTTGTGGATGAGCGGCGCGAGCGAAGGCTTCTGTTCCCAAAGTGAGCGCTCGCTGGGCACGAGCGCTCGTTGGTGGAGGTGTTCTGTATTGGGCATGAGCACCGGTTCGAGGTGAGCGAGCGCGGCGGCCATAGAGCGAGTGTGTGTAATACCCCGCATTCCTGTAGCAAAGATTAGCTCCTGATTAAGAGCTTTATAAGAAGGGCATTGCATCCTTAAGGAAGAGTTATTTAAGTTAAAAGCTTTTATGTTAAGCTTTGAGTCGAGAAGATAGAATCTGAGATAGATTCGAGAAAGAATCTGAGATAAAATTATTTCTTTATTAGCATGAGAAGATTTAGATTTCAAGAGTCTTGATATGATAAGATATGTGTTCATAGAAGTCTTGATCTAAGAGTCATAGAATTTCAGATTCTTTCCTCTGTTTAATATATGTGTTTGCTGAATAAACTCAGATCAAGAGAAAAAAATTTCAAAATGGTTTTTCAGACCAAAAATTCTTTTAACAGTCAATATATGATGTTATTTTGGAAAGAGTAATTTATGAAAGTTTCAACTCATTAGAAATTTCCATATTTCTGTTTGATTTATAATGATTTGTTAATTTCAAAAGATACATTATATCTCTATTTTAAGCTTATATAAAGCTAAGGAGAATTTTAGAACTCATAGCTTATCAAAGAAGCTAATTTATAGCTTATCAAAGAAGATTACTACAGCCTTTCCAAAGAAGCCATTTAAAGCTTATGTAGAAAGCTTAGAAAATTCTAGAAAAAAAAAAATCAATAGCTTACCATGGAAGATTTGAATAGTATTCCAGGATATATATATGTAATAAGCTTGCAAAGGCTTCATTTTCTCTCTCTCCTCGAAACTCAAATTCTCGAAAACACACACAAACACACACTGCAATGTGAAAAAATTTAAACTCATTTCTGGTTTAAAATTTCAAAATCGAAGATCTAATTTTTGTCCTTTTCGATGAATTCACGATCCGTCTTCACACAAAGGTAGATCTACACCTCTAGAACGCATTTATGGTTTAAAATTTCGAAAATCATGAAGTTTTGAGGCTCCTAATATTTTGTCATTTTCAAATATGTTTGAAGGAGTATGTTTTGTTCGATAATTAATAATTAAAACTTATTAAAAATAGATAAAATATTTAACAATAATTAATAAAGTAATAATTAAAATTGATATTATGTTAGATCTATCGCGGTTTTCGGTTAACCGAATTTGAGGAGTTGTTTAATGTTGAAATTTCAAGCATGAGTTTATTCCTTTGGAATTCTATGAAATTTTCAAAAATAGAAGCCTAGATCTTGAACTTATGCTGTTGACATGCTTGATATACCTTCATATATGTATTGTTGGGTAAATATAAGCATGTTTTGAGCAAGAAAAACGATTGAAATCGAACCTATGTGAAAACCCCTAAAAGGCCGAAACATATGTCTCACACAAAGGTTGGATTTTGATTTTATTTGATCATTTTGACTTCATATTTGGATTCTATGATATGAATAAAGCTTAAAATGCTTTATTCGGATTTTTCGGCCGACGTATTTTAAAGATGGAAAATTTTAGTTTGACGTCAAAATGGGTTTTCAATGTTAAAGCTTTGATCTTTAGATTTTGATGATTTATTGATGATCTTTGATGATAGTTGAGCATGTATAGAGGTTCGTTTATGTTAGATGACGTCTTACGTGATTTTTCACGTTGGTCATAAGCTATGTTTGTAAAGAGTTATTGGTTTTTGATTAAGAATAGATAGCTTAAGTTTGTCGTTAAAACCTATGTGCTTGATTAGTTATACGAGACTTAGTTAAGTCTTGTTATATGTTAGAGGATGCAATGACCCAAGTGTTCATAGACTATAGAGTCTTGAATATCAAGAAGTTATAGTCGTGTCAACGACTTAGATAAGATAAAAAAATTTATCTTCTTGTTTGGCTCCTGGTATGCTTATACGCTACTTTATGTTAATGACGGGCCAAGTTCAGAGAAGAAAGAAGAGAAGGACAGAACGTACAGTTCACCTGAGTAATTGTTACCAGGTGGGTAAAATCCTTTCTAAAGATATGAAATGATATGCTTTTGCATACTAAATGATATGATATGCATTTTATGATAAGTTGACTGACTTGCCAAGTTTTAGAGCATGATATATGATGCATGTTGTCTATCTACGAGAGATGGACGATATCGGCCCTATGCTGGACGAGCTGCCAGTAAGGGTTTGTGTACACAGAGTGATCGTGAGCTAAATGGCCGATCACGGTGTTTGAGAAGGAGGTCTACTTCTCAACACAAGAAGTGCGTAGATATGGTTGATGAATGAGATAATGTCTGCAGACGCATGTTTAATGTTGCATCTTGAATATATGAGCATGAAAGCAAGTAAGTTTATTTCAGAAGCATGCACAGGTTATTTAACTGAAAACTCCTGTGTGTTGCAATGTTATGGCAAGTTAATCTTATAGCTCTAAGAGCAATGTTTTAAATGTTTTCGGCATATACCCACTGAATGCATCTAGTACTCACACCCTGCATATATTTCTAAATGTGCAGGATGAGCTCGAGAGGATGCTGGAATCGAATGTTGTGCAGAGGAGCTTCTCTAGATGTTTCATCTCATGATGGTATTGTTAATTTGTTATTACCATGTCTTGTTTGCCCAGAGTTTTATGTCATCATACATGATTCTCAGCCACACTTCTTGTTGCAGAACTTTGGCCTTTACTCGTTTGTCTTATGATAATTACCCTAATGACAATCTCATTTCATTGTTGAGATCTTGACATCTCTGTTATGATGTCGACTTGCTTCTATGAACAAGGATTTCTTTTGAATGTCTAGAACCGTTTTGCTGGATACAATATTGTATAAAATGTTTCAAAGTTATCGATGAGTCATGCTTTCGACCCTAGTTAACCAAAGATCCTAATTTGGTGAAAGCATGTTTGAATTCTTACATTCATTGTAAAATTAGTTTAACCTGTGATATCAGATCAATGTCGTATTTGATCTTGATTATCTTATTCTGATTATTCGTCCTCAGCCGTTATTTGTCTTTATTTGATTACTCCTTGGGGCTTGAGAATCCTAGAATCATTCTTTATCGGATCTACCTCTTTCGACTAAACAATTGCTTCATTCATGATGAAAGTTGAGGTCAAACATTGTTTGACATGTATATTCCGTCGGAATCGCCATTATAAATTATCAGAAGTTCTTTCTTAAACCACGTAACAACGTAATTACTTAACTAATTGCTTGGTTAATTAAGACGGGGTGTTACAGAATGGTATCAGAGTAGTTTTGAATTCTGAACCTGTAAATCCTTGTGAATCCTTGTAAATCCTTGTGAGTCTTGTACAACTTGTGCACCTTGAGCCTGTAAATTCTTTTAAATTGATTATGATTTTAGAATCTAAGTTTATAGAGTCAGTTTTTTGACTCTATTTTGAGTATATGAAATTATGGAGTCAGTTGTTTGACTCTGTTTTTAGAATCTGAGTTATAGAGTCAGTTGTTCTTAAGAGAAGCTCAACAATTCGATTCCATCGTCTCTAGCTCACCAGGTAAGAGCTTATGATTATGATTATTATATATCATAATTGAGCATGTGCTTTATTGAAAGAATTGAGTTGATGCTGAGTATATGCCATATTAAAAGAATTGCTACATGAGAATGTATGCTTGAAATGAGTTAGGGCTTATTGAGCTAAAGTTGAGAAGATATCATGAGAAAAGAAGGCAGAGCAATACGAGTATGTTTTTCTGCAAGTAGTTGATATTCTTTATTCTAGAATGCCAAGGACCGTCCGAACCGCTCGGAAAAATACGAGTCGTTTATCACCCTCAGCAAGGATCAGAGAGCGCTTTTATCTGTTTATGCCAGATGAGCAGCTTGCTTTTGGGCGAATTTCCCGCTCAATTCCATCGTTTGTGGAGAGATGAGGCATCTGAGCACGGCATATCGGGACTAGATGGAATACTCCAATTGAATTGTTTATTGCCTGAGGAGTGGCAAGATTGGGTTGTTGCTGTTGCCATAAATTACATTGAGTCTTTTCGTAGCTTCCGAGCAAGTCGATTTTCCGACTCTAGTTACTATCGCCTCAAGATATGTGTACTTGAGACTTCCTATTGATTCATTTTTCCCCTGTTATTGATTTTATTTCAGCTGTTCGTCAGCTCCAGTTGACTGGTGTCCTTTCCTTTCGCTTTGATGATAATGAGGATCTTGAACCTATTAATGTTAATTTTTTATTCTTGAGTATGACGCCAATACCTTTACTCTAGAGATAGAGTCATCTTTACCAGATACTCAGTTTCTATACCGAGTCGGTTGTAGATCCTACCCAGTTGATTATTCTTATCTCGATTACTGAGATGTTTCCTATTAACCTAGATTGGTAGGGTCAGCCTTTCACATCTCTTGAGATCTCTACATCGATTAAGTCTAATCCTTTTTTTTCATGTTCCTGAGACTTCTTCTTTAGAGGTCCTAGAAGAGACTCAAGCTAATTTATCGAGACCTTCAGATGTCTCAAGATCTTTTATGTTTGAACATGAGTTTTACTAGTTGTTGGCACAGCACAGCTACAGCCCCTAGATAATAGTCAAATGCCTCTTGTGACTGATCCTGATATCCTTTATCCTGGAGTAATTCCCTTGTACTTGTTTCCCGAGCGTGCTATTCATCCGCTATCTCCTGAGATTGAGAAAGATGTAGAGATGCTAGACTCCAATCAAGCCGTTGATGGCAGTAAGAATGGAGCAGTGGAGATGAAAGGAGGAAATGATAATGATGATAGCAATGACAGCCTTCGTGGGCAGAGTGAAGCCAGTAGCAGCAAGAGTGGAAGCTGTCAGTCTGAAGAAAGTATGGATGCATATATATGTATATAGACTAGTGATGCCTATAGATATCTTATGATGCGGTAACGTGCTTGAGAAGCCGTAACTGGATGTGTTTTTGGCCGAGATACCAAAGCATCTATATACCTGAAAGCCTTCAAGTTGCAAAGTTTTCCCAGCTTTTGGGAATATCCTGAAGAGGAAAAACAAGAAAGTGCAAATTCTCCTCAAGATTCGCCTGTACCTTCTCCTCCTCAAACAGATTGTAGAATTGTAGAGCTTTTTCTGCGTCGGAATCCTCCATCTTACAATGGAGTTGATAGACCAGCTGATGCTGAAGAATGAGTCGCCTTGTAGCGAATTTCCAAGTTTTTGGAGTGCTCTGATCGAGAGTGTCTCCTATACATATCCTTCCAGATAAAAAGGGGTCTGCATATTTCTTATAGGATCGCGTCAGAAAGTTCTTTCTCCTGAGCAATTGGAAAATTTTACGAGGGAACAATTCAAAAGAGAGTTGTATGAAAAGTATAGACCTCAAAGTTACCGCAAACAGAAAGAGATTGAAATTACGAACCTAGAGCGAGGCAGGAAGACTATGGCAGAGTATGACCATAAATTATGTAGTCTAGCCATTATGCTCCTTTTAAAGTCAAGACAGATAAGAAGATGACGGAATTGTTTCAGTCGATTATGCCAAGAGATCGAATCATTTTGGCAAGCCAAACTCCAACGCCATATGCGTAAAACGTTAAATCGTGCATCGGACATGGAGATGGAAATTCTACCAGACAAAGTGATGCCAGATTCAAATCCAGTACCTTTTTAGATTCAAGCCTCGTCAAGATTGCTTCTTACAGATCAGAAGTAAAGAATTGGGAGAATAAGACTTTCCCAATTAAGAGACGATGGCAGAAGCCGAGTCAGTTTACGCTGAGACAATCTTTCCCAAGTCAGTCAAGAATGCAAACGTGCCCAGATGTAACAAAGTACATTCCGAGTTTGCGATCGAAAGTAATAATTGTATTATGCATGTGGACAAGTGGGCCACTATGCAAGTCAATGTTCGAACCATCAGAGAATAACTAGTGACAGAGGAAAGCAGAATCATCCGAGACAGACGTAATCAATGAAAGCCATAAGTGGATATCAAAAGTCGTCGTTTTGTCAGATAGAGATGCCGCTACATCAACCACAATCGCAACCATCGTTGTCGCCTTCACCACAACAGCAACCGTCACCGTTGTCGCAATCGCAATCATCGTCGCAACCGTAACCACCGACACCTCGACCGCACCAACCTCGATATCAAAACGTATACGCTCTCTCTTAAAAAGCAACCTGTGAAGGACGCTAGAAACCTGAAAAGTATGGGTACATTGAAAGGTGTACCTATCAAAATCCTTTTCGATACAAGAGCTTCGCATTCTTTTATTTAGGCATCATGTGTAGATGTTCTTAAGCTCAACAGCGAACGTGCCGCGCAAGATTTAAATGTGCTTACCCCGTTGGGTGGAGCTACCGTTATCATACATGTGTGTTCTAACCTAGATTTTGAACTATGATCCCTTAAGCTTAGAGCGAGATCGCTGCAGCTGTTGCACATGAAGGACGTGGATCTTATATTAGGAATGGATTGGTTGACAGAGCATTATGCAATGATATGATGCGAGCAAAGAGAAATAGCGTTTCAGCCACCAGAAAGAGAACCTACTTGTTGTTATGGTATTAAGAAGAGAAGAAGCCATGTTCCTATGATCTCAGCCTTACAAGCCGAGAAGCTGATGAAGAACGAGGAAGCTTTTGCTTACCTTGTATATCTGAATGTCGATGTCAAGTCCGAGAAGAAGGTAGAAGATCTAACCGTGGTTAGAGAATTTCAGGATGTTTTCCTGAAACATTACCAGGGCTACCTTCGGACAGACAATTAGACTTATTCCATTGAGTTAGAATCAGGATCAGCACCTGTTTCAAAAGCACCTTATAGAATGGCCCCCAAAAGAATTGCAGGAGTTAAAGATCCAATTGCAAAAGCTTTTGGACCTAGGTTATACTCGACCTAGTGTATCTCCTTGGGGAGCGCCAATTCTATTTGTCAAAAAGAATGATGAAACTCTAAGGACGTGTATTGATTACAGAGAGTTGAACAAGTCAACCCAGAAAAATAGGTATCCTTTACCCAGGATCGATGACTTGTTCGATCAGCTGAAAGGTGCCAATGTTTTCTCAAAGATTGACCTGAAGTCAGGATATCATCAATCAAAGATTCGTCAGAAGGACATAGCCAAGACTGCTTTTCGAACGTAGTATGGCCATGACGAGTTCGTAGTAATGCCATGTGGCTTGACGAATGCACCAGCTGTGTATATGGATTTGATGAATTATGTTTTCCACAATTATCTCGATAAATTTGTTTTGGTATTTATCGATGATATTCTCGTGAACTCGAAGAACGAGTAAGAACACAAAGAACAGTTGAGAATCATTCTATAGACATTGAGAATAGAACGATTATTTGCTAAGTATAGCAAATGTGAGCTTTAGCTAAGGAAAGTAAATTTCCTTGGACATATCATTACAAAAGACAGAATCAGAGTCGACACCGCTGGAGTTCAAGCGGTACACGATTGGAAATCACCGACTACATAGACAGAGATTCGAAGTTTCTTGGGTTCAGCAGGATGTTATCGAAGGTTCATAGAAGGATTCTCCAAGATTGCGAGATCTATGACTCAATACATTCGAAAAGAAATTAAGTCCCAAAGGACCCAAGAACGTGAAGAAAGTTTTCAAGAGTAAAGAACAGATTGACTACAGCGCCAGTTTTGGCAATACCAGAATCAGACAAAGGATATACTCTTTATACCGATGCATCAAAGAATGGACTAAGAATTATCCTGATGCAAGAAGGAAGAGAGTTGAAACTTCACGAGCTAATATATCCTACACGATCTAGAGTTGGCAGCTGTAGTTCATGCTCTGAAGAATTAGAGACATCTTTCGTATGGATCCAAGTATGTGATCTTTATTAATCACAAGAGCCTGAAGTATTTCTTCGAGCAAAAAGATTTGAACATGTGCCATAGAAGATGGTTTAAGTTGGTAAAAGATTATGACTGTGAGATCAAGTATCTCCTTGAAAAAGCGAATGTTGTCGCAAATGCTTTGAGTAGAAAAGCCAAATCCAGCTAGGATTCGTCCTTACTCAGAGAGAGGAGTTGATCAAAGAGTTTGAAAAGATAAATTTGCAAGTGGTGTTACCACCTGAATCTACAAAAGAAATTATAACCGCTCTTGTCGTTACCCCGATTTGAGAGCAAGAATTGTGAAAGCTCAAACATAAGATCAATAGATAGAAAAGCTACGAGTTTAGATCAAAACAGAAAAGCCAGAAGAATATCATGAAGCTGGGGATAACGCAATCATGTTCAAAAATAGAATTTGCATACCCAATGACGATTTAAAGAACGAGATTATGAGTGAAGCTCATAACACGCCCTACACCGCACACCCATGAAGCACAAAGAACTATTAAGATCTAAAGCAAAGGGTTGTGTGGGTAGGAATGAAGCGAGATATAGCCTCGTTTGTTGAACGATGTTTAGCATATCAACAAATTAAAGCTTTGTGCCAGTAGCATGGTAGATTGCAACCACTGGAGATTTCTCAGTGGAAATGAGATCACATAGCCATAGATTTCGTGACTGGTTTACCCAAATCAAAGCGTGGTAATACAGCTATTTGGGTGATAATCGATTGACTCACGAAGTGTGCTCATTTTATCCCGATCTCTATTACGTATGGAGCTAACAAGTTAGCTCAGATATACGTTCGAGAGATAGTACGTTGCATGGAGTGCCCGTCTCAATCACCTCAGACAGAGACTCTAAGTTTACATCTCATTTCGGGAAAGTTTTCAACAAAGATGGGTACAAGATCGAATTTCAGTATAATGTTTCATCCGCAAACAGATGGTCAATCCAAAAGGACCATTTAGACGCTAGAAGATATGATCAGAACGATAATATTAGATCAAGAAGATCAATGGGAGCGATTTCTACCATTGATTGAATTCGCATACAACAGTTACCAAGCAACGATTGATAAGGCGCTCTATGAAGCCGTTTATAGCAGAAAGTGTGGATCACCGCCTTAATAAGACGAAGTCGGAAAAAGAAAAGTGCTTGGACCAGAAGCAATTGAAGTAATGGTTGTAATCGTACGACAAATAAGAAAAGAATCCAAGAAGCTCAAGATCGTCAAAAGTCATACGCAGATAAAAGACGTACGGAGCTAAGCTTCAAGATTGAAGATAAAGTATTCTTGAAAGAATCTCCTTCCAAAGGAATACATCGCTTTGGAATCAAAAGAAAGCTCGAACCAAGATTCATCGGACCGTACGAGATTTTAGAGAAGATTTGGTCAGTCGCCTACAGATTAGCATTGCCTCCAAGTTTCGGCAATATCCATAATACATTCCACGTGTCGCAGTTATGAAGATATGTGTTTGATCCAAAACACATCAGATATCAAGAGAATATTGTTCCTGAACAAGATCTAAGCTTCGAGAAAAAGCCATATCGCATCTCAGATCGAAAAGAACAAAAACTAAGGAATAAATCAATTCCTTTAGTTAGAATTCAATGGAAGCATCATGGTTTAGAAGAAACGACATGAGAACAAGAAGATTAGATGAGAAATAAGTACCCTGAGCTTTTTGCAAAGGTACTAAATGTTTCAATCAAAAGTATACTCTTAATCGACTCCTAATCGAATGAGGTGTTATAGTAGGGAAAGTTAACCCTAGTCGTCTCTCAAGGAAAACTTAACAGGGCGTTACTAAGTTGCCACACGAAAACAAATAAATTCCTAAATACTCTAATCTCAAAAGGGTTGATTGATTACCTAGGCAAGAAATTATTAAAGAAAGAAAGACGAATTAACTAGGCAGAAATTGACAAAGCAGATAAATTATCTAGGCAATAATTAAACCTTAAATTGAAGAACATGGAATCGAAATTATAAACCCTAGACATGAATCGAAAAGATTAAACGGAAGACAAGATTACATAGAAGAATATCAAAATTAATCTTAACCCAACGTAGAAATCAATAACAATCAAATACGAAAAGATTAAACAGAATAAAGCAATAGAAGAAACTTACGAATCAAACGAACGATGAAATTGATAATCAAACTTCAGAGTATGAATCCAATAATCCTTACAATAATTCTTGAATCAAATCCAAAGACAAGAGTAGGAATAAATACTGAATTAAGAAAGAGGAAAAAATTCTCGTCTGGAAACTAACGAACAAAAAGACGGAAAACAAAATAATGAATAGTCAAGGTAGGGTTACAGCGTTTGAAAAGGTATATATAGCGGCCCAAATTAACGCCCAGCGCCGGACGCGATCCCAGCGCCGGACGCGTGCGTTCGCAAATAAGGCAGCCCAGCGTCGGACTCACGCCAAGCGCCGGACTCATCGTTCGCAAATAAGGCAGCCCAGTCGGACTCACGCCAAGCGTCGGACTCGTCGAGCCTCTGGATGAAAACACTAAAAGGCACAGCGCCGGATGCAATGCGGCGCCGGATGCACGGAGTCTCGGGCAGATCTTGCATATACCACCCAGCGCCGGACGCAGGACAGCACCGGACGCGGTGGTCTTCGAATTCATGCTCCCAGCACCGGACGCGTTCCAGCGCCGGACGCGTGCGCTCTCGAGACGATTCATGCATAAAGGCGTCCAGCGCCGGACTCACGCCAAGCACCGGACGCGAGAGTTCTTGGGAGCGTACCAAGCGCCGGACGCACATCAGGCGCCGGACGTGACTCTTCAATTAAATGTATGCGACGTATTTGCGCACCCAGCGCCGGCTACGCCGAGTCCGGCGCTTGGGTGCGCTCTTCAAGCAAGAAATGTTCAACGCAATCATTTCCCTACACAAAACCCAAACGAATATGATTCCAACAAAATATATTCTAATATGACCAAAAAAAAGAATCAATTCGCCGAAAACAAACAAAGAAAAACAAAACAAAAACATGCAAAACACTAAATTTCGAGGACGAAATTTTTGTAAGTGGGTGAGAATGTAATACCCCGCATTCCTGTAGCAAAGATTAGCTCCTGATTAAGAGCTTTATAAGAAGGGCATTGCATCCTTAAGGAAGAGTTGTTTAAGTTAAAAGCTTTTATGTTAAGCTTTGAGTCGAGAAGATAGAATCTGAGATAAGATTCTTAAGTCTTTATTAGCATGAGAAGATTTAGATTTCAACAGTCTTGATATGATAAGATATGTGTTCATAGAAGTCTTGATCCAAGAGTCATAGAATTTCAGAGTCTTGCCTCTGTTTAATATATGTGTTTGCTGAATAAACTCAGATCAAGAACAAATTTTTCCAAAATGGTTTTTGAGACCAAAAATGCTTTTAATAGTCAATATATGATGTTATTTTGGAAAGAGTAATTTATGAAAGTTTCAACTCATTAGAAATTTCCATATTTCTGTTTGATTTATAATGATTTGTTAATTTCAAAAGATACATTATATCTCTATTTTAAGCTTATATAAAGCTAAGGAGAATTTTAGAACTCATAGCTTATCAAAGAAGCTAATTTATAGCTTATCAAAGAAGATTACTAAAGGCTTTCCAAAGAAGCCATTTAAAGCTTATGTACAAAGCTTAGAAAATTCTAGAAAAAAAAAATCAATAGCTTACCATGGAAGATTTGAATAGTATTCTAGATATATATATATATATATATATATATATATATATATATATATATATATATGTAATAAGCTTGCAAAGGGTTCATTTTCTCTCTCTCTCCCTCAAATTCTCGAAAACACACACAAACAAACACTGCAATGTGAAAAAAAATTCAAACTCATTTCTACGAAGATCTAACCGATGAATTCACGATCCGTCTTCACACAACGGTAGATCTACACCTCTAGAATGCATTTATGGTTTAAAATTTCGAAAATCATGAAGTTTTGAGGATCCTAATTTTCGGTCCTTTTTTAGTATGTTTGAAGAAGTATGTTTTGTTCGATAATTTCTTGATATTATGTTAGATCTACCGCCTAGGAGTTGTTTAATGTTGAAATTTCAAGCATGAGTTTATTCCTTTGGAATTCTTTTAAATTTTCGAAACATAGAAGCCTAGATCTTGAACGTATGTTGTTGACATTCTTGATATACCTTCATATATGTATTATTGTGTAAATATAAGCATGTTTTGAGCAAGAAAAACGATTGGAATCGAACCTATGCGAAAGCCCCTAAAAGGCCAAAACAAATGTCTCACACAAAGGTTGGATTTTGATTTTATTTGATCATTTTGACTTCATATTTGGATTCTATGATATGAATAAAGCTTAAAATGATTTATTCGGATTTTTCGGCCGACGTATTTTAAAGATGGAAAATTTTAGTTTGACGTCAAAATGGGTTTTCAATGTTGAAGCTTTGATCTTTAGATTTTGATGATTTATTGATGATCTTTGATGATAGTTGAGAATGTATAGAGGTTCGTTTATGTTAGATGACGTCTTACGTGATTTTTCACGTTGGTCATAAGCTATGTTTGTAAAGAGTTATTGGTTTTTGATTAAGAATAGATAGCTTAAGTTTGTCGTTAAGTCCTATGTGCTTGATTAGTTATACGAGACTTAGTTAAGTCTTGTTATATGTTAGAGGATGCAATGACCCTAGTGTTCATAGACTATTGAGTCTTGAATATCAAGAAGTTATAGTCGTGTCAAGGACTTAGATAAGATAAAAAAATTTATCTTCTTGTTTGGCTCCTGGTATGCTTATACGCTACTTTATGTTAATGAAGGGCCAAGTTCAGAGAAGAAAGAAGAGAAGGACAGAACGTACAGTTCACCTGAGTAATTGTTGCCAGGTGGGTAAAATCCTTTCTAAAGATATGAAATGATATGCTTTTGCATACTAAATGATATGATATGCATTTTATGAAAAGTTGACTGACTTGCCAAGTTTTTGAGCATGATATATGATGCATGTTGTCTATCTACGAGATGGACGATATCGGCCCTATCTCGGACGAGCTGCCGCAGGGTTTGTGTACACAGCAGATCGTGAGCTAAATGGCAGATAACGGTGTTTGAGAAGGAGGCCTACTTCTCAACACAAGAAGTGCGTAGATATGGTTAATGAATGAGATAATGTCTGCAGACGCATGTTTAATGTTGCATCTTGAATATATGAGCATGAAAGCAAGTAAGTTTATTTCAGAAGCATGCACAGGTTATTTAAGTGAAAACTCATGTGTGTTGCAATGTTATGGCAAGTCAATCTTATAGCTCTAAGAGCAATGTTTTAAATGTTTTCGGCATATACCCACTGAGTGCATCTAGTACTCACGCCCTGCATATATTTCTAAATGTGCAGGATGAGCTCGAGAGGATGCTGGAATCGAATGTTCTGCAGAGGAGCTTCTCTAGATGTTTCATCTCATGATGGTATTGTTAATTTGTTATTGCCATGTCTTGTTTGCTCAGAGTCTTATGTCATCATACATGATTCTCAGCCACACTTCTTGTTGCAGAACTTTGGCCTTTACTCGTTTGTCTTATGATAATTACCCTAATGACGCCTCATTTCATTGTTGAGATCTCGACATCTCTCATTATGATGTCGACTTGCTTCTATGAACAATGATTTTTTGAATGTCTAGAACCGCTTTTGTCGGATACAATATTGTATAAAATGTTTCAAAGTTATCGATGAGTCATGCTTTCGACCCTAGTTAACCAAAGATCCTAATTTGGTGAAAGCATGTTCAATTCTTACATTCATTGTAAAATTAGTTTAACTCGTGATATCAGATCAATGTCGTATTTGATCTTGATTATCTTATTCTGATTATTCGTCCTCAGCCGTTATGTATCTTTGTTTGATTACTCCTTGGGGCTTGAGAATCCTAGAATCATTCTTTATCGGATCTACCTCTTTCGACTAAACAATTGCTTCATTCATGATGAAAGTTGAGGTCAAACATTGTTTAACATGTATATTCCGTCGGAATCGCCATTATAAATTATCAGAAGTTCTTTCTTAAACCACGTAACAGCCTAATTACTTAACTAATTGCTTGGTTAAGTAAGACGGGGTGTTACAGTGTGTGTGACGAGCGGGCGCGCTGGCGAGAGTGGAGGGTGATGCGGGAGCAGGCGTGCGGGGAGCTGTTGAGCCTTGGTGAACGGCAACATCTTGTTGGCTAGCAGGTGATGCCCAAGCAGACGGAATGCCGGTGATGGGGAGCGACGTGGAGGGGCATCGAAACGCGCTAAGCGTCGGATGAAGACGAGCGCACACAGGTGAAGCGTTGGGCGAGCGCCTGGTGACGCGGCAACGCACTCTGGGCGAGGCGAGCGTCGGATGGAAGCGAGCGCGTGCGGACGCTGTGGTGTGCGCACTATGGCACGAGCACCGGGTGGGCAAGATGCTGCGCGCGGGCTGCGGCCGACTGGTGCTAGCGCGCGGGCTGCGGGCGATCGGGCGTTCAAGACGCACGCGTCGTGACCATTTTTCGCTCCGTTTTCTCGCGTTCGAACTCCGAATTACGATTCATTTGTGCCCACAGATTTTTGATGAGATGCTCTTCAATATATGATAATTCTTGATAGGTCCATTTCATCCTATTTAATACCGTTTTCCTACAAGATATGGAAACAAACCCAATAAGTTCGAAACAAAAAATTCTAATCAAAACAACGACATAAGAAAGACAAAACCCTGGAAACGACATGTAAAAGAATACCAAGAATAAGCACAAAACGAAACCAAAAAACTTCCCCACATTTATCCATTTGCTGGTCCTCAAGCAAAGTCTATACTAATGAGAGTAGAAAAATTACTCGTGCAACTTAACTCTCAATCCAATCAATCAAACCACTTTTGGCTTTCCCCAAACTTGATGAATGCATAATCATAGTTAACGTGAAACAAATCTGAGATTGTGAAAATATCAAATAAACAAGTAGGTGATTTTTGCTCAGACCCAACTCTCCGCTAAGGGTGAATTAACTAAAGTGGTCACCTTTAGCAACATGTTTCTTTTGAGAACACAAAGAAAGTATTAACATATTTTGGAACAATGTTCGAAATGTTAACTCTCGATCAACTCGAGTCTTCTATCGTGGTTTCCCATGCCCATTTCTCAATTTACGAGAAGGAGGGGCAGAATCCCATCCTCCATTTCAACAATCTCAACAATTTATTGGAGTTTTCATTCTCCTTCTTTTTCTTCTTTTTATTTTTTTTTATTTTTTATTTTTAGAAACAAGTATATTGATAACCACATTGTTAACATTCCCCCTAGCATTAGTCGGACAGATCACATCAACAACCCCCAATTTAAGATCAATCACACAATCTCGTCAATTCACATTGCACTTCAATCACATATCACCAAGAGAAATGGAATTACATCAAGGTCCGATCAATACCACAGAGTTCAGTTGTACAAATCAAAATCCTAACTTACTCGCATAGACAAAACTTGATTCCAAGAGATCAAAATACGCACATCACCAAGCATGCAAATAGATAAGATACGCACACAAAACCAAATAATCTTCCCCCCTCCCCCACACTAAATTCGAGCACCGTCCCCAGTGCTCAAAACATTAATAACACAAAATGACCAATAGAGGAGGAGACTTCCCTGATAATAGATGGCAGAAACATGGTTGGAATGTGAGCGTGCACTGCAGAGTTGGAGTATCACGGCTTTACCTCACTGCTTACAACGTCCCAAAATAGAACAAACCTAACACAGAGACAACAGAAAGATCAAAGAGAACAACGGATAAAGCAAAAGAGAAAGAAAGAAAATAACAGAAAAATCTGTGGGTAAACTCCCACGCAGTACTCAGTTTAACGTCGTGAGCACGACGTGATCCAGTCAGAGACAGATAGGATCGATGAGCATGGAGTTCCCTACTTCTTTCGGACCATCCCCTCGATCAAAGTAAGGCCCCACTCGCTGTCCATTCATAGTAAATGATCTGTTGGTGTTAGGATTGCGGAGTAGAATTGCTCCGTAAGGAAACACCTTTTCTATGATGTAAGGACCATTCAATCTGGAATTGAGCTTTTGGGGAAAATTTTAACACGAGACTATAGAAGTGAAACTTTCATTCCCGGCTTTAAATCCTTACGAACTATTCGCCGATCTTGAATTTGTTTCACTTTATCCTTATCAACACGCGCATTCCCATCCTGCAACAACACATTCTCGGCCAAGGGATCAATAGTATTTATGGAAGCATGATCATCAATTAAATTAGCAGAAGGAAAAATCACACTATCACATACAGAGAAAGACACAAATTCACCAAGTACAGTCATTTTCAATGTGCCATTCTTAACATCTATTAGTGTGTTGGTTGTGGCCATGAATGGCCTCCCCAATAACAGTGTGTGTTCCTCTCCATCTTCCCTAACCTCACCAATATCCAAAACAACGAAGTCAACAGGTACAATCAACCCATCCACCTTTATTAATACATCCTCGATAATACCCTTGGGATATCTCACGGACCTATCAGCTAACTATAGACACATCTGAGTGGGTTTAAGTTTACCTAATCCTAATCGTTTGAACATTGAATAAGGCATAAGATTAATCCCGGCCCCCAAATCAAGCATGCCAGAAGCTTCATTCCCATTACCCAAAGCAATCTTAATAACAAAAATACCTGGATCCCGGAGCTTGGGAGGCAACTGGTGCTGTAGGATGGAATTAGCTGCTCTCGAGACCATGACTTTCTCGTACTCCCCAAACCTTCTCTTCTTTGAGACAAGTTCCTTGAAAAACTTGACGTAAGCCGACACATTTCTCATCACATCCAACAGGGGAAAATTAACATTCACCTTGGACAGGAGTTTGTAGAACTCATTGAATTGCTGGTCTTGCTTCTCGTTCTTCAACCGATGTGGGAAGGGTATCGGTGGAATGTAAGAATTTGTTGCCTTATGCAGTCTGACCTCGGCCTCTTTTTTCTTTTCCACCTCCTGTGACTGCAGCGGCTTGTCTGATGACTCTCCCACTTCACTCGCAACAATTTCGTCACTCCTTAGAACAGTGATCGCATGAGCTTGATGAGGCTGGTTTGGAAGTTTCCTCACTACACCTTGCTGTAACAACTCATCAAGCTTGCTAGCAATCTGTCCCATTTGTGTCTCTAAACGCTTAATTGTGGAGTCTTGAGCATCTAATCTTTGGGCGAACATATCTTCCCAACCTGGCCTCTGAGGTGGTGGTGGAGGTGCTCGCTGATATTGATGTTGTTGTGGGAACTGCTGCTGTGGGAACTGTTGCTGCTAAGGATGGTGCCTCTGCTGCTGAAACTGTTGTTGCTGTGGAGGTCTTTGGTATGGCGCATTCTGGTTTGAACTCAGCCCTTGATTCTGATTCCTCCATTCCATGTTAAATTGTTGCTGATTAGGCTCGAACTGCTATCGAAGTTGAAATCCTTGCATAGCATAAGCTTCGGCTTCCCCTTCGAAGTTATGCTCTCCCATTCTGGGGCACGTATCAACATTATGCCCAGGTTCATTGCAGATTCCACAATGTTCCATGAGTTCCTTGTGCTAAGCCGGTGGATCAGGCTTCCTCAACTTAAGCTCTTGGACCTCCCTCATTATCTCAACCATTTGCTTAGTCATGTCGAAAGAGGGGGTGGTGACATGTGCTTTGGCTCTTCCACCTCTACAGGATTTCTGCTGTGAAGTAGCAGCCATAGCCTCAAAAATTTCAGCAATATCTATTGTCGTTTGAGACCCAATATCCCCACCTGCAGCATTGTCGACCATGTACTGAAAACTCTGAGTCAATCTGTCATAGAAGAACTGATAGAGAATTTCATTCGGCAAAGCATGGTGTGGGCACTTCTACAATAAGTCTTTGAACCTTTCCCAAGCTTCATGGAATGGCTCGTCGGACATCTGATTAAAGGTCATGATCCGCGACCTCAACTCCTGACTCTTCTTGTTTGGGTAGTATTTAGTTATGAACTTATCTACCACGGCATTCCAATTCTGCAGAGAGTTGGTGGGAAGTTCCAGAAACCACGACTTTGCCCTATCCTTCAGGGTATAGGAGACACAACGCATCTTCAACTGATCTTCATTTAGTCCTCCCAATGGGAAGGACTGCAACACCGAACAAAATTCCCTGATGAATCCCAAGGCATCCTCACTAGCAAGCCCATGAAAAGTAGGCATGAGCGAGAAATGATTCGGCTTCACCATAGTCACAGCCATCGGTCCAAGAACTATTGGGGGAGGTGCGCCCCTACCACAGTGTCTCAGAAATCACACGGTGCTCGTGCATTTTCACCCATCTCTCTCAGCGGGGGTGTATTCTCAACAGGTGGATGATCTCCAGCTAACAACACGCATCGCTCTCCACTCACAGAAGTGGCACCAAACTCCTCCAGTTCCGAAAGAAGCGATCTTTTAGACCTTCGAGTGCGGTCCAACGGGTAACAAGCGGTCTATTGAGACTGCGATGACCTAGCATACACAACACTCAAACAAGAAAAGATCACACGCAACTGGAGAATAACAAAATAAAAACGAAAAGAAACAAATAAAATAAACAACACAATCAATACGCCTAAAGTTTTCCCCGGCAACAGCGCCAAAATTTGTTTCAACTAAAAGTACTCTCTTAATTGACTCATAATCGAATGAGGTGATTGTAGAGGGAAAGATAACCCAAGTCGTCTCTCAAGGAAAACTTAACAGGGCTTATTGTTCATGTCGCACATAAAAACGGTAAATTCTAAACACTCTAATACCAACGGGGGTTTTGAAACAAACGGAAATTGAATAGCTGAAAGGAAATATAAATTAAAGCAATCTAACTAGGAGTTGTCAATCCCTAATTGAGAACCTACGAAAACACGAATGCAAGAAGCTAAACGTAGAACAAACTAAACTAGATCATCAAACAAGAAACAATAAAATTCAACGGAAAGAGATTCAACATAATATAAACTTCCAATATCAATTGCATAGAACGTGATTTATCGAATGCCGAAAGAAATAGAATCAATCAAGAAACCAATAATCCAATGTCTACTATTAAATTGAATCCAACAACAATCTCAAAGCAAAACACTAAATCGATCGAATGAAATTCAACAGGAATAATAAAACAAAGTACATAAATTGAAAGGATGAAAAACAGGAATTAATACTCTTAATCTGATGTTTCTATCTCTCTCACACCGAAAACTCCCTAAGATGTGGTCAAGAACAATGATCACAGAAAATCGAAATGAATGACCTAATAGCGTTGCGCGTACATATATATTAAGAGAGTGAACGCCGATTGTGGATGAGCGAGCGCGGAGCGGAGGCTTATGTTCCCAAAGTGAGCGCTTGCTGGGCATGAGCGCTCGTTGGTGGAGGTGTTCTATATTGGGCATGAGCGCCGGTTCGAGGTGAGCGAGCGCGGTGGCCAGAGAGCGAGCGTGTGTGGCGAGCGGGCACGCGCGGGTGTGAGAGCCGGGTGATACGGGAGCGAACGTGCGGGGAGTTATTGAGCGTCGGTGAAACGGCAACGTGCGCTGGGGATGGTGCTGGGTGATGCCCAACACCGGATGGAATACCGGGTGATGGGGGGTGCGCACGGAGAGGGGCACTGGAACGCACGCTGAGCGACGGATGAAGGTGAGCGCGCGTGGGTGATGCGTTGGGCTAGCACCGGGTGATGCGGCAACGCGCGTTGGGCGAGGCGAGCACCGGATGGAAGCGAGCGCGTGCGGGCGCTGTGGTGCACACGCTGTGGCGCGAGCGCCGGGTGGGCGAGACACTGCTGTTTGGACTAAAAAGATCACTACTAAAGTCCCTCGCAATCTAACGAGGCCGTCCTAGCGAGCAAGTTGATCCGAGTCGTCTCTCAAGGAAAACTTAACAGGGCGTTACTAAGTCACCACACAAAAGCAATAAATTCCTAAACACTCTAATCACAAAGGGGTTGATTGATTACCTAGGCGAGGAATTATTAAAGAAAGAAAGATGAATTAACTAGGCGAAAATTGACAAAGCAGATAAATTATCAAGACAAGAATTAAACCCTAAATCGAAGAACATGGAATCAAAATTATAAACCCTAGGCATGAATCGAAAAGATTAAATGGAAGACAATAATACTTAAGCAAATACTAATATTAATCATAACCCAACGTAAAAAGCAATAACAATCAAATCTGAAAAGACGGAATAAAGCGATAGAAGAAACTTACGACAAAATCTAATGATGGAATTGATATTCAAAACTTCAGAGTACGAATCCAATAATCCTTACAATAATTCTTCAATCAAAGAAGAAAGAAAGAACAATAATTGAAAGAAGAAAGAAAGAGAATTGTTGGAGGAGGCGCACGCAAGAAAAAACTGAATAATGAAAAAGGAGCCTAGGGTTTCAGCGTGTAAATCAGTATTTATAGCGCAGAAAATTCACGCCCAGCGCCGGACGCGAGGAGCTTCGAATGAGCAGCTTCGAATGACTACGCCCACGGACGCGACGAAGCGCCGGACGCAGCGAGTTTCTGGAGGAATGCGCAGCGCCGGTTTGAACGCAGCGGGCGCTTGGGGGGAGAAGGCGAGCACTGGAGGGCTTGAGGAGGATGCTAGGGGGCTTGAGGAGCGTGCTGGGCTTGAAGAGGGCGCTGGGGCAGCGCCGGTTTGGCTGCAAACGCACGCTGGGGCGAGCCCAGCGCCGGACGCGCTCGCGCGTTTGCGTTCGCGACTTTGGTGTTTCGCTCCGTTCTCCCTCGTCCGAACTCTGAATTGCAAACCGTTTGCGCCTATGGACTCCTATCGAGATTCTCTTCAATTCTTATAAGGACAAAATCCTTGATTCCTTCTACACTGTTCATGAGAATCATTGAAAGTGTCGGTTCTCTGCACCATGTTCCACGCCGTAGAATTTCTTGTCCGAATAATGCCCAAATAATGAGCTATTTCCTACATCAAACCAAGAATTAGAATTCAATATTTATAACATAATAACATAATAAATTATGCTAAAAGTAAAACTAAAGATCGACATTTTAAATCCAAAAGCATAGGAAAATACGACCAGATTCGGACTAAACAACTCCCCCACACTTATCCATTTGCTTGTCCTCAAGCAAAGTCCATACTAATAAGAGTAGAAAAATAACTCATGCAACATAACTCTTAGTCCAATCAATTAAACCTCTTTCTGCAATTCCCCCAAACATGATGAATACATAACCAAAGTTAACGTGAAACAAATCTAAGATTGTGGAAATATCAAACAAACAAGTAAGTTATTTTTGCAAAGACCCAACTCTCCGCTAGGGGTGAATTAACTTAAGTGGTCACCTTTAGCAACAAGTTTCCGTTTAGAACACAAGGAAAGTATTAACAGATTTTGGGACAATGTTCGAAAGGTGAACTCTCGATGAACTCGAGTCTCATATCGTGTTTTCCCATGTCCATTTCTCAATTTACGAGAAAGAATGACAGAATCCCATCCTCCATTTCAACAATCTCAAACTTTTTTTTTTCTTTTTCTTTCATTTTTATATAAAAAGAAACAAGTATATAGGTAACCACAATGTTAACACTACCCCTGACATTAGCCGGACAAATCACGTCAATAACCCCCAATTTAAGATAAATCCACACAATCTCGTCAATTCACATTGCCCTTTAATCACATATCAACAAGAGAAACGGAATCACATCAAGGTCCGATCAATACCACAGAGTTCGGTTGCACAAATCAAAATCCTAACTTACTCGCATATACAATACTTGATTCCAAGAGATCAAAATAAGCACAAAGGCACATCACCAAGCATACAAATAGATAAGATACGCACACAAAGCCTCATCCCCCACATTAAATTCGAGCATTGTCCCCAGTGCTCAAAACATTAATAACACAAAATGGTCAATAGAGGATGAGACTTCCCTGATAATAGATGAGTGTGCGCTGCAGAGTTGGAGTATCGCGGCTTCACCACACGGCTTACAAAGTCCCAATACTCAAGAATAAATAACACCGAAACCTGCACCAAACAAAACCAAAACAAAGACGAAAACACAAACACAAGCAAAACTAAAAGAAAACAAGAACAAAACAGAAAAGAAAACAAAGGAAACAACGAAACAAACAAAGAGAAAGAAAGAAAAGAACAGAAAAATCCGTAGGTAAACTCCCACGTAGTACCCAGTTTAATGTCGTGAGCCCGACGTAATCTGGTCAACAACGGACTATCCATAGTCCTTTACCTGTAGGAATACCATCTCAGCCAGAGCATCAGTAGTAACCATATAAGAACAGAGGACAGTAAAGAAAGCAAGTAATGTACCTTTAAGCTCAAATCAAACATCCTATTCTCCAAAGAAAAATAGATAATTTCAATTCCCAAAGCACAATACTTTGGTGAATTTGGATGTTGATATATTATAGATGTTACCTCAACCTTTGTCCTCACTTTGTCCTCCTCTGGGAACACGTACTTCAATTGTTGAGGCAGTTCTTTCACTTCCAGAGTGGGCTTTGGCATGCTATCAACTTCATGTGCCCACTCTTCCTGCGGCCCTCAGAACAACTTCCTCGTGGCTCTGATCCTGCTTCTCATCCTCACGTGCCCACTCTTTCTCATTTTCCACCTCCTCTGGCTGCAGCGGCTCGTCAGGTGTCTCTCCCACCCCATTCTCAACAATTGGGTCACTTTCAAGAAAAACCGTATCGAGCCTCGATCCGTTGATGTGGAAATGTATGACTTCATTTTCTTCCTCATTCTCCACCTCATGTGGTTGTAACGGCTCTTTTGATGCCTCTCCCACCCTATTCTCAACAATTTGGTCACTTTCAAGAGTAATGACCGTCTGAGCTTGATCGGGTTGGTGTGGGAAAGGTATGACTTCATTTTCTTCCTCGTTTTCCACCTCATGTGGCTGCAGCGGCTTGTCTGATGTCTCTCCTATCCCATTCTCAAGAATTGGAAGTTCATTCTCTGCACATTCCTGCAACAGCTCCTTAAGCATGATATTAAGTTGTACCATTTTCATCTCTACACGCTGAAGTGTGGAGTTATGAGCATCCATTTTTTGAATGGACAGCTTCCCTTTTTGAGCGAACTCATCCTCCCAAGCTGGCCTCGGAGGTGGAGGTAGCTGCTGTGGGTACTGTTGCGGCGGAGGTGGAGGCAACTGCTATGGATATGGATACTGAGGCGGAGGCGGCTGGTGCGGGTATGAATACTGAGGTGAAGGTGGTTGTTGTGGGTATGAATACTGAGGTGGAGGGGTTTGTTGTGGGTACGGATACTGCGGCGGAGGTGGTTGCTCCCAGTAGGGATTGTATGCTTGATCCTCATACTGCGGTGGAGGTGGGTGGTCCCAGTAGGGATTGTAGGCTTGATGCTCATGGTAGGGATCATAGGCTTGATGCCCATAGCCTGACGGATATCCCTCAGAAGAGTTGAACTGGGCTCCTTCTTCATAAGAATAAGTTGCCCAATACGACGACCTTTCCTCCCCCCAGCCTGTTTGCCCATATTCACATTGTTAGTAACCTTGCATTAACAGACACCAACTACAAAAACAGGATCACACGCACCGGTGGGAGAAAAACAACAACGGCACAAAATAAGAAAGGCAAGGAGAAGAATAAAAACGAAAAACAAGTAACATAAGAAAACGCCTAAAGTTTTCCCCGGCAACGGCGCCAAAATTTGTTTGGACTAAAAAGATCACTAATAAAGTCCCTCGCAATCTAACGAGATCGTCCTAGCGAGCAAGTTGATCTGAGTCGTCTCTCAAGGAAAACTTAACAGGGCGTTACTAAGTCACCACACGAAAGCAATAAATTCCTGAACACTCTAATCACAAACGGGTTGATTGATTACCTAGGCGAGGAATTATTAAAGAAAGAAAGACGAATTAACTAGGCGGAAATTGACAAAGCAGATAAATTATCAAGACAAGAATTAAACCCTAAATCGAAGAACATGGAATCAAAATTATAAACCCTAGGCATGAATCGAAAAGATTAAATGGAAGATTAGAATACTTAAGCAAATACTAATATTAATCATAACCCAACGTAAAAAGCAATAACAATCAAATCCGAAAAGACGGAATAAAGCGATAGAAGAAACTTACGAAAAAATCGAACGATGGAATTGATATTCAAAACATCAGAGTACGAATCCAATAATCCTTACAATAATTCTTCAATCAAAGAAGAAAGAAAGAACAATAATTGAAAGAAGAAAGAAAGAGAATTGTTGGAGGAGGCGCACGCAAGAAAAAACTGAATAATGAAAAAGGAGCCTAGGGTTTCAGCGTGTAAATCAGTATTTATAGCGCAGAAAATTCACACCCAGAGCCGGACGCGACACAGCGCCGGACGCGAGGAGCTTCTGGAATGAACAGCCGAAACTCGCCAGCACCGGACGCGACGAAGCGTCGGACGCAGAGAGTTTCTGGAGGAATGCGTAGCGCCGGTTTGAACGCAGCGGGTGCTTGGGGGGAGAAGGCGAGCGCTGGAGGGATTGAGGAGGGTGCTTGGGGGCTTGAGGAGGGCGCTGGGCAGCGCGGTTTGGTCTGCAAACGCTGCTGGGAAAGCCCAGCCGGACGCGCTCGCTGCGTTCGCGTCTGTGACTTCGGTGTTTCGCTCCGTTCTCCCTCGTCCGAACTCTGAATTGCAAACCGTTTGCGCCTATGGACTCCTATCGAGATTCTCTTCAAAGGAAAAAATCCTTGATTTCTTCTCCACTATTCATGAGAATCATTAAAAGTGTCCGCTCTCTGCACCAAGTTCCACGCCGTAGAATTTCTTGTCCGAATAATGCCCAAATAATGAGATATTTTCTACATCAAACCAAGAATTAGAATTCAATATTTATAACATAATAACATAATAAATTATGCTAAAAGTAAAACTAAAGATCGACATTTTAAATCCAAAAGCATAGGAAAATACGACCAGATTCGGACTAAACAACTGCGCATGGGCTGCGGGCAACGGGCGCGTTCGCGCACGCACGTGCACGACTTCCCTGTTTCGCTCCGTTCTCTCCCGTCCGAACTCAGAATTACGATTCGCTTGTGCCCACGGATTTCTGACGAGATGCCCTTCAATATATGATAATTCTTGATAGGTTTATTTCATCCTATTTAATACCATTTTCCTACAAGATATCGAAACAAACCCAATAAGTTTGAAACGAAAAATTCTAATCAAAACAACGGCATAAGAAAGATAAAACACTAGAAACGACATGTAAAAGAATACCAAGAATAAGCACAAAATGAAACCAAACAATACCTACCAAGTTTGCTTGGTTCCTTGGCGATCCTACGGGAACTCACTTTCTTGATTGAGGGCGTAGGCCCTAGCTTGCGGTGTTGGTTGTTGTTGCTGCTATTGTTGTTGCGGCTGTCGGTATTGTTGTTGTTGTTGCGATCGCCATTGTTGTTGTCGTTGCCATCGTGGTTGATAGGGTCATTGGATCGGCTGGAAGTACTGAACCGAGGGTTGTTGCTGAAGCGGTTAAGCTTGGATAGCGTAGACCGGTTGGACTCGGTTAGGTACGTTGGGACGAACATTTCCTCCTTGGCACATCCCTGGACAGTCCCTGGAGTAGTGACCCTTTTGGCCACACTTGAAGCATCTATCATTCGTGAATGTGCATGCTTCTTTGTGACTCCTATGGCACCTAGGGAACACGGGGAATCTTACAAATCTCTAGTTTTCCCCGCCAGGCGTGGGTATTATGGGGCGTCCATTACCTTATCCGTGCCGAGATGGCACGTTACTTCCTTGCCATAGCCTCCTATCGGCCTGGCCAGTATGTGATCCATTGTAACACCCCGGATTTCCATAGCATAAATCAGACACTAGTTACGTGATTAATTAGAGATTAATTACATAAGTGTTTAGGGGCATTGCATCCTTAAGAAAGAGTTGTTTAAGTTAAAAGCTTTTATGTTAATCTTTGAGTCGAGAAGATAGGATCCGAGATAGATTCGAGATAGAATCTGAGATAAGATTCTTAATTCTTTATTAGCATGAGAAGATCTAGATTTCAATAGTCTTGATATGATAAGATATGTGTTCATAGAAGTATAGATCCAAGAGTCATAGAAATTCAGAGGCTTTACCCTTTTTGATATCTGTGTTTGCTGAATAAACCCGGATCAAGAGCAAATTGCCCAAAATGGTTTTGAGACCAAAAATACTTTTAATAGTCAAAATATGATGTTTATTTTAGAAAAAGAGATTTATGGAAATTCCAACTTACTAGCAATTTCTATATTTCTATTTGATTTATTAATTTCAGATGATACATTATATATATATATCAACGTCCCTAATAAATTGGGCCTAGCACCAATATGTAGTAATAGGCCCAAATGGCAATCAAAGCTTAGAAGATAAGCTAAAACAATCGAAGCTTATGAGATAAGCTAAGAACAAGCTTATGAAATGAGCTAGAAATTTCAAGAAAATCAATAACTTCTCTTGGAAGAGTTGAATAGTGACATGAGGATTTATATATATACCTTCTTAGCTTCCAAAGCACCCCATTACTTACCATCTTCATTCTTTTCTCTAAAATTTTCGAAATACACACTCATACACACACCTCCATTTTCAAATCATTCAAGCTCATTTCTAGGAAGATCTAACCGTTGAATTCATGATCCGTCTTCGGATAAAGGTAAATCTTCACCTCTAGAACATATTTATGGTTTCAAAATTCAAAAATCATGAACTTTTGAGAGCTTCAAATTTCCAGTCCTCTTGATTTTGTTTGAAGGAGCATGTTTTGTTCCATTATCTCTTGATATTATGTTAGATCTATCGCCTATGAGTTATTTAATGTTGAATTTTCGAGCATGAGTTCATCCTCGAATTATTAAAATTTTTGAAAATATGAAGGCCTAGATCTTGAACTTATGTTGTTGATATGCTTGATATGCCTTCATATATGTGTTGTTGGGTAGATATAAACATGTTTTGAGCAAGAAAAATGATTGAAATCGAACCTATGCAAAAACCCCCAAATGGCCGAACCCTATGTCTTACATAAGGTTGGATTTTGATTTTATTTGATTATTTTGACTTCATATTTGGATTCTATGATATGAATAAAGCTTGAAATGATTTATTCGGATTTTTCGACCGACGTATTTTAAAGATGAAAATTTTTAGTTTGACGTCAAATTGGGTTTTCAATGCTAAAGCTTTGATCTTTGGATTTTGATGGTTGATTGATGATCTTTGATGATAGTTGAGCATGTATAGAGGTTCGTTTATGTTAGATGACGTCTCACGTGATTTTTCACATTGGTCATAAGCTATGCTTGTAAAGAGTTGTTGGTTTTTGGTTAAGATTAGATGACTTCCGTTTGTTGTTGAGTCCTCTATGCTTGTTTAGTCATATGAGGCTTAGTTAAGTCTTGTTATATGTTTAGATGTTAGAGGATGCAATGGCCCAAGTGTTCATAGACCATAGAGTTTTGGATATCAAAAAGTTATAGTCGTGTTGACGACTTAGATAAGATAAAGAGTTTATCTTCTTGTTTGGTTCCTGGTATGCTTGTATGATACTTTATGTTGATGAAGGGCCAAGTTCAGAGAAGAAAGAAGTGAAGGATGAGATGTACAAATTCAATTCGAGTGATTGTTGCCGTGGGTAAAATCTTTTCTAAAAATGTGAAATGATATGCTTTTGCATACAAAATGGTATGATATGCATTTTTATGAAATGTTGACAGACTTGCCAAGTTTTTGAGCATGATGCATGGTGCATGTTGCCTATCTATGAGAGATGGACGATATCGGCCCTAGCTGGACGAGCCGCCAATAAGGGTTTAGTGTACAGAGTGATCGTATGTAAAATGGCCGATCACGGTGTTTGA
Source organism: Salvia rosmarinus (assembly GCA_036937905.1). Classification (NCBI taxonomy): domain Eukaryota; kingdom Viridiplantae; phylum Streptophyta; class Magnoliopsida; order Lamiales; family Lamiaceae; genus Salvia; species Salvia rosmarinus. Next base: position 37,951,670 of record CM072815.1, on the reverse strand, counting down.
GAAGAGGCCTACTTCTCAACACAAGAGTGTGTAGATATGGTTAATGAATGTGATAATATCTGCAGACGCATGTTAAATGTTGCATCTTTAATATATGAGCATGAAAGCAAGTAAGTTTATTTCAGAAGCATGCACAGGCTATTTAACTAAAAACTCATGTGTGTTGCAAATGTTATGGCAAGTAAATCTTATAGCTCTAAGAGAAATGTTTTAAAAATTTTCGGCATATACCCACTGAGCGCATCTTGTACTCACGCCCTGCATATATTTCTAAATGTGCAGGATGAGCTCGAGAGGATGCTGGAATCAAATGTTGTGCAGAGAAGCTTCTCTAGATGTTTTGTCTCATGATGAGGTTGTTAATTTGTCATTGTCATGTTTTATTTGCCCTGAGTCTTATGTCAACATACATGATTCTCAACCACACTTCTTGTTGCCGAACTTTGGCCTTTGCTTGTTTTGTGTTTTGATATTTGCCCTGATGACAGTTTCATTTTGTTGTTAGGATCTTGAAATTTCTGTTAAGATGTCGACTTGCTTCTATGAACAAGGATTTCTTTTCAATGTCCAGAATTGTTTTGTTAGAGTCAATAAGGTTTATATCAAGTCTTGGAAACATTATTAAACCATGCTTTGAAACGTCAATATTCTTAATGTTGTAAAAGCATGCTTGAAAATATACATTCTTGAAATTGGTTATTCCTTTGTGATTATCCGTCCTCAGTCATTGTTTTTCTACATTTGATCCTTTATCGTGGATTGAGGGCCTAGAGTCAATCTTTGTCAATTCCATTCTACTTCTTTGAACCATAAATGTTTAATTCTTTCATGATGAAAGTTGAGGTCAAATATTGTTTGATATGTATATCGGTCGAAATTGTTGTTATAGATTATCAGAAGTTCTTTCTTAACCCACGTCACGGCCTAATTACTTGATTAAGTAGCCGGTCGTGATGTAATAGTATCGAGCGCTTTGAATTCGAACACGTGAATCCTTGTAAATCCTTGTGAGTCTTGTGCAGCTTGTGCACCTTGAGCCTGTAAATTCTTTTGAATTGATTATGATTTGAGAATCTAAGTTTATAGAGTCAGTTGTTTGACTCTATTTTGAGAATATGAATTTATGGAGTCAGTTGTTTGACTCTGTTTTGAGAATCTGAGTTATAGAGTCAGTTGTTCTCAAGAGAAGCTCAACATTTCGATTCAATCATCTCTAGCTCACCATGTAAGAGCTTAAGATTATGATTATCATATATTGTAATTGAGCATGTGCTTCATTGAATGAATTGAGTTGATGTTGAGTATATGCCTTATTAAATGAATTGCTACATGTGAATGTATGCTTGAAATGAGTTATTGCTTATTGAGCTAAAGTTCACAAGAGATCCTGAGAAAAGACGGCAGAGCAACATGAGTATGTTTTTCTGCAAGTATTTGAGCATTCTTTTTATCTAGGATGGTAAGGACCGTTCGAACAGCTCGAAAAAATACGGCTCGTTTGTCACTATCGAAGGGATCGAGAGAGCTTCTATCTGCTTATGCCGATGAGCAAACTTACTTTGGGCGAATTTCTCGCCAATTCCATCGCCAGGGAGAGATACATCCGAGCACGCCAGATCGGGACTAGATGGAATGTCTCCGATTGATTTGTTTATTGCCCAAGGAGTGGCAAGATTGGGTTGTTGTTGCTGCCATTGATTACATTGAGCCCGGTTTTGTAGCTTGAGCAAGTCGATCTTCCTGCACTCCTAGCTACCATCGCCTCGATTATTATGTGTACTGAGTCTTCCCATCGTTCATTTCCCTTTGTCGATTTTATTTCAGCTGTTCATCAGCTCCAGTTGGCTAGTATCCCTTCTTTTCCTTTTAATGATTATGATGATGAGGATCTTGAACCCATTGATGTTGATTCTTCTATTCCTGAGTATGACGTTAGTACCTCTACTCTAGAGATAGAGTCATCTTTACCAGATACTCAGTTGTCTATACCCGAGTCTAATGTAGATCCTACACAGTTTGATTACTCTTATCTCGGTACTGAGATGTTTCCTATTGACCTAGATTGGTATGGTCAGCCTTTCGCATCTCCTGAGATCCCTAAATCGTACACCGATTAAGTCTATTCCTTTTTCTCATGCTCCTGAGACTTCTTCTTTAGATGTCCCAGAAGAGACTCAAGCTAGTTCATCGAGACCTTCAGGTGTCTCAAGATTTTCATGTATGAACCTGAGTTTTACCAGTTGTTGGCACAGCACAGCTACATCCCCTAGATATCAGTCAAATGCCTTTTGTGACTGATCCTGATATACTTTATCCTGGAGTAGTTCCCTTGTACTCATTTCCCGAGCGTGCTATTGATCCACCATCTCCTGAGATTGAGAAAGATGTAGAGATGTTAGACTCCAATGAAGCCGTTGATGGCAATGAGAATGGAGTAGTAGAGATGGAAGAAGGAAATGATGATGATGACAGCTATGACAGCCTTTTGTGGGCAGAGTGAAGCTAGTAGCAGCAAGAGTGGAAGTTGGCAGTTTGTAGATAGTATGGATGTATATATATATATATATATATATGTATATATATTATATAGATGTGTATATATAGTCTAGTGGTGCCTATAGATATCTTATGATGCGGTAGCGTGCTTGAGAAATATCCTTCAATTTGCAAAGTTTTCCCAGCTTTTGTAAATATCCTGAAGAAGAAGAAGAACAAGAAAGTGCAAATTCTCCTCAAGATTCACCTGTACCTTCTCCTCCTCAAACAGATCGTAGAATTGCAGAGCTTTTTCTGCGTCAGAATCCTCCATCTTTCAATGGAGTTGATAGTCCAGCTGATGCTAAAGAATGGGTTCGCTTTGTAGCGAATTTTCAAGTTTTGGAGTGCTCTGATCGAGAGTGTCTCCTATGCATATCCTTCCAGTTAAAAAGGGTCTGCAGATTCCTGGTGGGAATCACGTCAGAAAGTTCTTTCTCCCGAGCAATTGGAAAATTTTACGTGGGAACAATTCAAGGGAGAATTGTATGAAAAGTATATACCTTGAAGTTACCGCAAACAGAAAGAGATTGAAATTACAAACCTGGAGCAAGGCAAGAAGACTGGGGCAAAATATGATCATGAATTCTGCAGTCTAGCCCGTTATGCTCCTTTTAAAGTTGAGACACATGAGAAGATGGTGGAATTGTTTCGTGCTAGATTATGCCAAGAGATCAGAATCATTTTGGCAAGCCAACCTCCAACGTCATATGCAGAAACGTTAAATCGTGCATTGGACATGGAGATGGAAATGCTACTAGACAAAGTGACGCTAGATCCAAATCCAGTACCTTTTTAGATTCAAGCCTCGCCAAGATTTCTTCTTACAGATCAGAAGTCAAAAAGGAAAAAGAATTGGGAGAATAAGACCTTCCCAAACAAGAGACGATGGCAGAAGCCGAGTCAGTTTATGCAGAGACAATCTTTCCCAAGTCAGTCAAGAATGCAGACGTGCCCCAGATGTAACAGAGTACATTCTGGAGTTTGCAGACGGGGAAGTAACAGTTGTTATGCATGTGGACAAGTGGGCCACTATGCAAGTCAATGTCCGAACCGTCAGAGAACAACTAGTGACGGAGGAAAGCAAAATCATCCGAGACAGACGTAATCAATGAAAGTCGTAAGTGGATATCCAAAGTCACCGTTTTGTCAGATCGAGATGCCGCTACATCAACCGCAACCGCAACCGTCATCGTCGCCATAGCCGCAACCACCGTCGCCTCGACCGCACTAACCTCTATATCAAAGCGCATACGCCCTCTCTTAAAAAGCAACCTGAGAAGAACGCTAGCAACTTGGCAGGTATGGGTACATTGAAAGGTGTACCTATCAAAATCCTTTTCGATACAGGAGCTTCGCATTCTTTTATTTCGGCATCATGTGTAGATGTTCTTAAGCTCAACAGCGAACGTGCCGCACAAGAATTAAATGTGCTTACCCCGTTGGGTGGAGCTACCGTTATCATGCATGTGTATTCTAACCTAGATTTCGAACTAGGATCCCTTAAGCTTAGAGCGAGATCGCTGCAGCTATTGCACATGAAGGACGTGGATTTTATATTAGGAATAGATTGGTTGACAACGCTTTATGCAACGATATGATGCGAGCAAAAGAGAAATAGCGTTTCAGCCACCAGGAAGAGAACCTACCTGTTTTTATGGTATTGAGAAGAGAAGAAGCCATGTTCCTATGATCTCACCTTACAAGTCGGTAAGTCGATGAAAACGAGAAAGATTGTGCTTACCTTGTATATCTGAATGTCGATGTTAAGTCCGAGAAGAAGGTAGGAGATGTACCCATGGTTAGAGAATTTCAGGATGTTTTTCCTGAAACATTACAAGGGCTACCTCCGGACAGACAATTAGAGTTTTTCCTTTGAGTTAAAACCAGGATCAATACCAGTTTCAAAAGCACCTTATAGAATGGCCCCAAAAGAATCTCAGGAGTTAAAGATCCAATTGCAAAAGCTTTTGGACCTAGGTTTTACTCGACCTAGTGTATCTCCTTGGGGAGCCTTGCCTATTTGTCAAAAGAAGGATGAAACTCGAGTATGTGTATTGATTACGTAGAGTCGAACAAGTTAACCTCAAGAATATGTATCTTTTACCCGTGATCGATGACTTGTTCGATCAGCTGAAAGGTGCCAGTTTTTCTCAAAGATTGACCTGAAGTCAAGATATCATCAATCAAAGATTCGTCAGAAGGACATAGCCAAGACTGCTTTTCGAACGCGGTATGGCCACTACGAGTTCATAGTAATGCCACACTACTACAAATATCACTTTTCTCTACACCTTATAGACTACGCTTTTTCGTAAAAAGCGTAGTCTATGTGCGAATTTTTTTGAAATATAGACTACGCTATACTTAAATGCGTAGTCTATATGAACTATTAACTACGCTTAAAAAGCGTAGTCTATGTGCATATTTTTTTTTAAAAAGCGTAGTCTATGTGAATAAATTTAAAAAAAAAAAAAAATAGATTACCTAAACGACGGCGGATCTTCTAATTTCTCTTCCACCGAGAGAGAATGCCCTGGCGCGTGCTTGCCCCAATTCAGTACCGCTTGAACCAAGACCGATGAATACCACCGGATGGTGCTATCGCGCCCCATGACGTGGCGAAGCGGTAGCGCAGACGCTACTGTAATTGAAAGAAGATACCGAGACTTGAAAGAGAAATATCACTAGCAAGAAATTCTTGTATACAATCATTATCTTAATCAGATATAATGATACTCTCCAAGATTCATCTTCCTCGGTTGGAGGGAAGTTCTTGAACCGTAATCACGCCTTATATCAATTAAGTAGAAGTTGAATCTCTTTGAGTTTACTTCTATTCCTTGGTCTCTGGAGCTGATTATAATACCAAATCGATGGAACAGTCGTTTCGTTCTCTTTGTGGCTGCCCTCTCATGCTTTGTTGGATTTTACTGCCACCCCGTGTTGATCCGATCCAAGCAGCAGGTAAGGAATTGCAAGTTTATGTTTAGAATATCGAATTTTTATTTTCACGGTTTTCAGTAATTGGAATGCGGCTACGTAATTGAAGTTTTGAACTTTTAAGTAAATGTAGGTAAGGCTCGGCAAGTATTGAAGTATCGATCCTGTTGTAGTTGAGCTTGATATTTGAGATATTATCGAAGGTTCCGATCAATATTTTGTTCTTTTCGACTTGGGTAGTTATATGTGCAAGGTTGAACTCATCCTCGCAATCAATTATAGTCATATGCAATTACTTCAGGTTTGAGTTTGGTATGTGGATAGTCTAACTTTGCTTATCGCGGTTCTTTATGATTGGTAATGATGTTTTTTGTTGCTTCTCTTGAAAAGTTTTATTGAGTTACTAGCTACCGATCCCGGTTTTGTAGAGAAATAGATTTTGTGAAGGTCGGTAATCACACTGCTTTTGAAGTATTTGAAACAATTAGCTTGTTGTAACTAAAACTTGATTATCGATCTTAGATCTCGAAGCCATATAGACTACGGTTTACGCTTCAGTGAACATCATTGGAATGACCATTTTAGTTGTTCTGCTTCAAGAGTTAAATGGTTTCGCTTAAGGTGTGGGTTTTGAGACTTTACTGTTTTGCTAATCTAGACTCTTGGTATCGCTTATCCAACAAAGCTATGGAAGTAATTAATACAAATTCACTTTGTGAACTCAGAAATTATTCATCACCCCGCCTTTAGTTAAAATTTTCAATCTTTATTAGTTGTCTTAACTCGCATATTTGACCGCTTTAAAGTGAAACTAATCGATGGAGCAGGAATGGCGTAATTTTCTTTCATGGGATTAAGGATTATATTTAAAATCTACATATATCTAGTGGATTGTTGTGTAGCTTCCCATTGTCGTCTTGCACTCTTATCCATCTCACACTTCTCATCAAAGTTCTACGCAATATCCGCCATTACTTGTGCTTTTGTATCTTATGAGTTTTATCAACCTTGCATATGCCTTGGTGTGTAAAAATTGTGGCAAATACCAGCCATATACTCTATTTACGATCTTGTTCCATCATACATTCCATTATAATTGATACCCAGACTTCTACAAAATGCATCATCAAGATACACCTCACCTTTATAGGTTTTATTGAATGAGAGATAGGATACTATTTTCACTAGAAGATCCGAATTATTTCCACAAACTGTATCAACTTCTTCATCTGTAAGAATTAACTTGAAACTAGGCAAATTAATCCTTTTACTTGCCGAAAAATGTTTTATTCTACTTCTCGGCATAGTCTCTAAAATCTCATACTGTGTCAATATTTGAGGGAGGGGGGTACATAAACTCCAGTAGCTTATTTTCCTCATGTCTAGTCAAGTTGTAAGTATCATATTTATAAGATTGACCATTAATAATTTATTATTTGATATACTATGCGTATATGGTTCTTTGGTATCTTGCCTCTTCCGATTTCCATTTTATGTTCAACTATGTTCACTATCCACATGGTGACAAAATTTATGTATTCTAAGTAATTAGTGTATACACGTTCCTTAATATTGATCTTTAGCCTTTGTTTGCTTTCTATAGATTTGCCTTTTCTTTATATTTGTAAAGAAGAAAAGCACCAGCTACCTTACTGGGCCTAATACTTACCAATGCAATTACCTTCTCCTCTAAGGTTTTTAAGTCTTATGTCCTTTAATAATCGTGTTTTGCATGAAGAGTATGTTACTCGGTAGAATGGGATCCGATTTTGTAAGTAAATAAGCATCATAAGAGAAGTTTCTTTGCATAGAATTTAGAATGGCTTAGATCCGAATAGAGAACGTTTCTTTCTTTTTAAAGTTCTACACTTTGTCTCAGTAATATTCGTGGGCTGCTTCCTCAAGAAGATACAAGAGGTAATGAATATTACGTATGTTACATTGCAATATTCTCGTGTGGGCTGATTCCATACATATGTACATAGTTTGAATACTAAATTCCAAAAAGATACATTATGTTCTGTTGCAAATTCTATGTATAAACTATACTTGGAATTGTGATGTTGTTATTGCATTGCCATGAACATAATGTTTGAGCATTTACTGATACTGTTTATTGTACTTTGAAATATGTGTATTTGTGGTAGTATCTAATTACTATTAATTGCTTGAAGGGCAATTTTTATGTTTAATGCAAAATTGGAGAAAAGATGGAAGAAGCAACCAACTTGGGAAATTGTAAAAGTATTTTCATTTATCAAATCACATTTGTTTTATGTTGCATTTCATATACATCTACATGTTGCTAATATTTGATATTTTAAAAAGTGACCAAGACAACCCGATTCCAAGCAATGAGGATTCTTTGTACTACGCTTCATGAAAGATATAATTGAAGAAGTTATGAAGAGTGGTTCCATTTTTTACGCTCACATGTAAGATGAACATTTCATTTCTTTAATATAATTATTTTTTCATACAAGAGTGCTAATATTCTATTTTGAATTGTTAATAGTTTCAAAATCGGTCTTACTCTCAAGAGGACATTGATGAAGTTCGCGTTGAATTGGCAAATTTCATGCTTCTTCACATATAGTCTTGTGATGTTTTAGTTGTAAGTTATTGATCTTTTGAATTATTTTGTACTGTGATATGGGGGATACGGTCTTATTGTTTTGTTATGTGATGTGCATAGTATTTTTGTATAGTGATTTTGTAGCTGTAATGAAAACAGATTGTATATTTTTGTATAGTGATTTTGTAGCTATAATGAAAAAGATTGTATATTTTTGAATAGTGATTTTGAACGTAGTCGCAAGTATATTTTAATCTCATTTGCTTGTGCGTTATTAATTGTGCAGTGTTTAAATAAACAAATTAACTACGGTTGAAATTGAAAAACCGTAGTTGTTATTAAATCGACTACGGTTGTAATAGAAAAGCGTAGTAAATTTGGCATTAAAACCGTAGTAAATAAACTCAAAACCGTAGTTAATACATATAGACCACGCCGTAAAGCGTGGTGTATGTGTGGTATAGACTACGCCGAAAAGCGTAGTCTATGTGCGGCGTGAGCTATATAGGGTATACACTACGCGTAAAAGCGAGTGTATGTGCGAAATTTTGTGTGATGCGTGTGGGATAGACTACGCGAAATCGTGGTCTATAATGCTGCGGCGTGGTCTATAACAGTATAGACTACGATAAAAAGCGTGGTGTATGTGCGAAATTTTGTGTAGTTCAGCCGGGCATAGACTACGCAGTGGCGTGGTCTATGTGAGAAAAGTCGTAGTCTATAGTGGGTATAGACTACGCCGTAAAGTTGGTGTGTGCGAAATTTTGTGTAGTGCTGTGATATAGACACGGCGTGGCGTGGTCTATGTGCAAAAGTGTAGTCTATGGTGGGTATAGACCACGATAAAAAGCGTGGTGTATGCGCCGCCTATTTTTCTCTTCACCACTTTTCTCTACACTTGAATTATTACAGACTACACATATAACGTGTAGTCTATACCGATTTTTATAGTAGTGCCATTTGCTCGACGAATGCACCAGCTGTGTATATGGATTTGATGAATTGTGTTTTCTACAATTATCTCGATAAATTTGTTCTGGTATTTATCGATGATATTCTCGTGTACTCGAAGAACGAGTAAGAACACGAAGAACAGTTAAGAACCGTTCTACAAACATCGAGAATAGAACCATTGTTTGCTAAGATTAGCAAATGTGAGTTTTGGCTAAGGGAAGTGAATTTCCTTGACATATCATTACAACAGATTTTAATCGAGTCGACCAGCTAGAGTTCAAGCGGTGCGCGATTGGAAATCGCCGACGACATAGACAGAGATTCGAAGTTTCTTAGGTTTAGCAGGACATTACCGAACGTTCATAGAAGGATTCTCCAAGATTGCGAGACCTATGACTCAATACCTTCAAAAAGGAATTAAGTATCAATGGACCCAAGAACGTGAAGAAAGGTTTCAAGAGTTAAAGAACAGATTGACTACAGCGCCAGTTTTGGCAATACCAGAATCAGACAAAGGGTATACTCTGTATAACGATGCGTCAAAGAGTGGACTAGGATTTGTCCAGATGCAAGAAGGAAGAGTGATAGCTTATGCTTCACGATAATTGAAACCTCACGAGCTCATATATCCTACACACGATCTAGAATTGGCAGCTGTTGTTCATGCTCTGAAGATTTGGAGACATCTTTTGTATGGATCCAAGTGTGAGATCTTTACTGATCACAAGAGCCTGAAGTATTTCTTCGAGCAGAAATATTTGAACATGTGCCAAAGAAGATGGCTTGAGTTAGTAAAAGATTATGATTGTGATATCAAGTATCTCCTTGGAAAAGCGAATGTTGTCGCTAATGCTTTGAGTAGAAAAAAAAAACCAAATCCAGCTAGGATTCGTCCTTACTCAGAGAGAGGAGTTGATCAAAGAGTTTGAAAAGATAAGTTTGCAAGTGATGCTACCACCTGAATCTACGAAAGAGATTATAGCCGCTCTTGTCGTTGCCCCGATTTGAGAACAAGAATTGTGAAAGCTCAAATACGAAATCAACAGATAGAAAAGCTACGAGTAAAGATCAAATCAGAACGGCTAGAAGAATATCATGAAGCTGGGGATAACGCAATCATGTTCAGAAACAAGATTTGCGTACCCAATGATGATGATTTGAAGAATGAGATTATGAGTGAAGCTCATAACACGCCCTACACCGGTACACCCAGGAAGCACAAAGATGTATCAAGATCTAAAGCAAAGGTTTGTGTGGGTAGGAATGAAGCGAGATATAGCCTCGTTTGTTGAACGATGTTTAGCATGTCAACAAATTAAAGCTTTGCACCAGCAACGTATGGTAAGTTGCAACCACTGGAGATTCCTCAGTGGAAATGGGATCACATAGCCATGGATTTCGTGACTTGGTTTACCCAAATCAAAGCGTGGTAATATAGCTATTTGGGTGATAATCGATCGACTCATGAAGTGTGCTCATTTTATCCCGATCTCTATTATGTATGGAGATGACAAGTTAGCTCAGATATACGTTCGAGAGATAGTACGTTTGCATGGAGAACCCGTCTTAATCACCCTAGACAGAGACTCCAAGTTTGCATCTCATTTTGGACAAGTTTTCAACAAGAGATGGGTATAAGATTGAATTTCAAGACAATAAGCCATCCGCAAATGATGGTCAATCCAAAGGACCATTCAACAAGAAGATATGATCAGAATAGTGATATTAGATCAAAGAGATCAATGGGAGTGAATTCTACCATTGATTGAATTCGCATACAACAGCAGTTACCAAGCAACGATTGATATGGCGCTCTATGAAGCCCTTTATGACAGAAAGTGTAGATCACCGCTTTATTGGGACGAAGTTGGAGACCAGAAACGATTGAAGAAATGGTCGTAATCGTACGACAAATAAAGAAAAGAATCCAAGAAGCTCAAGATCGTCAAAAGTCCTACGTATATAAAAGACGTACGGAGCTAAGCTTCAAAATTGGAGACAAAGTATTCTTGAAAGTATCCCCTTCCAAGGAATACATCGCTTTGGAATCAAAGGAAAGCTCGAACCAAGATTCATTGAACCGTACGAGATTCTAGAGAAGATTGGGTCAGTCGCCTAAAGATTAGCATTGCCTCCAAGTTTCGGCAATATCCACAATGTGTTCCAAATGTCGCAGTTTCGAAGATATGTGTTTGATCCAAAACACATCATACATCAAGAGAATATTGTTCCTGAACAAGATCTAAGCTACGAAGAGAAGCCATAATGCATCTTAGATCGAAAAGAACTAAAACAACCTAAGGAATAAGTCGATTCCTTTAGTTAAGGTATTATAGAAACATCATGGCCTAGAAGAACCGACTTGGGAATTAGAAGAGAAAATGAAAGAGAAGTATCCCGAGCTATTTACGGAGGTACTAAATTTCGGGACGAAATTTCTTTAAGGGGAGGGAATGTAACACCCCGGATTTCCATAGCATAAATCAGACACTAGTTACGTGATTAATTAGAGATTAATTACGTAAGTGTCTAGGGGCATTGCATCCTTAAGAAAGAGTTGTTTAAGTTAAAAGCTTTTATGTTATGCTTTGAGTCGAGAAGATAGAATCTGAGATAGATTCGAGATAGAATCTGAGATAAGATTCTTAATTCTTTATTAGCATGAGAAGATCTAGATTTCAAGAGTCTTGATATGATAAGATATGTGTTCATAGAAGTCTTGATCCAAGAGTCATAGAATTTCAGAGTCTTTACCCTTTTTGATATCTGTGTTTGCTGAATAAACACGGATCAAGAGAAAATTGCCCAAAATGGTTTTGAGACCAAATACTCTTTTAATAGTCAAAATATGATGTTTATTTTAGAAAAAGAGATTTATGGAAATTCCAACTTACTAGCAATTTCTATATTTCTATTTGATTTATTAATTTCAGATGATACATTATAAATATATCCGGATGAGGACATAACGTCTCTAATAAATTGGGCCTAGCACCAATATGTAGTAATAGGCCCAAATGGCAATCAAAGCTTATAAGATAAGCTAAAACAATCGAAGCTTATGAGATAAGCTAAGAACAAGCTTATGAGATAAGCTAGAAATTTCTAGAAAATCAATAACTTCTCTTGGAAGAGTTGAATAGTGATATGAGGATTTATATATATACCTTCTTAGCTTCCAAAGCACCTCATTACTTACCATCTTCATTCTTTTCTCTCAAATTTACGAAATACACACACATACACACACTCCATATTCAAATCATTCAAGCTCATTTCTAGGAAGATCTAACCGTTGAATTCATGATCCGTCTTCGGATAAAGGTAAATCTTCACCTCTAGAACATATTTATGGTTTCAAAATTCAAAAATCATGAACTTTTGAGAGCTCCAAATTTTCGGTCCTCTTGATTTTGTTTGAAGGAGCATGTTTTGTTCCATTATCTCTTGATATTATGTTAGATCTATCACCCATGAGTTGTTTAATGTCAATTTTCGAGCATGAGTTCATCCCTGGAATTCTTGAAATTTTCGAAAATATGAAGGCCTAGATCTTGAACTTATGTTGTTGATATGCTTGATATGCCTTCATATATGTGTTGTTGTGTAGATATAAACATGTTTTGAGCAAGAAAATCGATTGAAATCGAACCTATGCAAAAACCCCCAAATGGCCGAACCCTATGTCTTACATTGTCACACCCAATTCCCGAGGGAAGGCACGGATGCCGGGGTATGACTAGGGGTTGGAAATAAGAAGCGGGGAAGAAAGGGGGAAACCATATATATACATATGAGGTTCACTTACATGCCAAAAATTGGGCAGCATCTCCTCTATAAAAGGATAAATCCAAAAAGAAACTGAAATAAGCAAACAAACACATCTTTGCAACATTGGTGTCGGAAAGCTCGGCATGCCACGTTGGTCGTATACAACCGACTACAATCACGGGGGCTGAACAGTCGGACAACCAATAATAATAATTGGGGTAGGAGCATCCTACTACACCTCAAGTCAAGAAAATGATGGGGTATCAGAGAGCCTAGCTCGCCAAAAGGAGTTCGCCGACCAGCTCTACTCATGAGGTCGTTACTGTCTCGACTACTACATAAGGGCTTTGGCCAAGCGTCCAAGAGGGGCCGACGACTCGCACTCTCCATCAAAAGCAATAAAGAAAGCGGTAGAGAAATCACAGCGTAAACCAACTGAACTTAAAAATACTTCAAATATAATAGTCATAGAACTCAACTGAGTTTCTAGACGATAGCAACAAAACATACACACTTAAGAGTGTACAGTGGAACGTAACATACTTAAAACAAAAATAGAGAACGGCCAACCGCCTCAGCCGCTCATCACGTCCGTCCGTTTATTAACCTTAAAACATTTGAAAAGATTTTTGGGCTAAGTACTAGCGCACTCAGTGGGTCATGCATTTTCGCAAACAGTTCATATAAACAAAACGAAGAAAGTCCATGTCATACGGTAAACATAGAAGGTTTTAAAACATGAATCCACTTCTATGAAACCAAAAACCTTTTACTTGGGACCCATTAGCGCATTCCATTGTTACTCTAAGCTAAGATCTCCGGACGAACCACACTTGAGATCACATTAACATAACCCAGTGAGACTCCGGATAAACCACACCGAGATCAATCACCGGCCGGGCAACGACGTAACCCGAAGCCACATCATATGTCGGTACTCCAGAGGGGATCAATCCACGGCAATACGGACTCGTGTACACAACCCTTAGTAAGTTTGTTAGACCCACTAAGAGCCACAATTACTTTACAGAGAGCATTAAACAGATAGAGATGCGCCAAAATATTTTCATGGACATTCAGCATTTTCATTTGAAATATCAGAGCTTAATAACTCAAGATATGTACTCAAAATATAACCCACATATACCGACGAAAACGTCTATTGGGAGATATCTACAGATCCAACAACTATACCGATCATGCTGGCAAGTACCTGGTAACAATACGAAACAACTTTTTGGGTCACATTCCACGAAGCAAGGCAATAATGCGATCAAAACGAAGATCGAAGCAAAACGGGGGTTTTCGACTTTTTGAACTCATATTTGGCAGCATCCGGGTTTTGCAATCAACTTGACGCAGAAGGCAAAAATGTTCAGGGCATTGAAATTTATAAAGGGGTACCTTGAAAACATGCATGCGTGAAAGTTGATACAAAACTTAGCTACGAAGAAGCTTTCAAAACTTGATGTTTATCCTCGGATCTAGGATAAACCATCCAAAATCGATGCATGAAAATGGAAACATAAGCAATATGCAATTTAGGAACATAGAATGACAAGCCATGTCGAAAATGGATAACCCGGCATGTACTTCCTTTAGAAACTAAAATGACGAAGAACACCCGGTATGTAAAACACGAAAACGAAAAAGAATCGGTAGCTAGTAGAACACATAGCCGGAACTCAAAACCTAAAGGGCCCATAGCCAAAAGTGGCCCGTCGGCCACCAAATCGGCAGCCAACCGCGACGGCGGGCGTGAGCTAGGCGGCGGCGCTTTTAGCAGTTTGGTTGGCCTCCGCCGTTCTCGCCTCTGAGACGTGTTGACGGGCCGGAACCGCGGTTTAGGGCGGGACCGCGGTCCGCGGTTCAAATGTGACGGCCTAGCCCGCCCTACATACTAGTTGGCGGTTTAGGTCGGGCCTGAGCCCGGCGGTCCCGGTTCGCTCGAACCGCCGGTTTAGGCCGAGCCCGGCGGTTCGGCCTGTTCGCGCCAGCGATTTTGTATCGATCCGTTCTCTCGTCCGAGCTCCGATTTTCGATCCGCTTGCGCTCACGAACTCGTATCGCGATATACTTCAACTCTTATGAAGGGTAAAATCTCCAATTCTATCTCAATTTTTCTGAAAATTCAATCAAATATGCAACAAGTATCAAAGTCCAAGATTTTAACAAACTTTTAAGTTTTAACTTTTAACTTTTAAGTCTAAAGTTTAATAAACTTGTAAATATTTTTAAAGTTGTAAAATTTGTAAACTACTAAACTTGTAAATATTTTTAAATTTGTAAGTGATTTTTTATGTTTGAACTTGTAAATACTTTGCATTTTGCATTTGTTAAAATACGATAAATATAAAATATGTGTCAACACTTTGCATTTTTTAATAAATGATGAGTAAAATTACATAAATCCGCTTATGACTTTTACATAGGGATGAAAAATAATAATAATAAAGGACTTGAGCTCAATTTAATTTCTAAAATTGAGTTGCCTACATATCCTCATAATCATAGAGAATCAAAGTCCATGTAGTTCTTTTAATTTCTAAATGCTCTACTCCGCCTCCGCACCCGATTCGATCGATCCGTTTCGTGAAGGCCTCGCTTCGCCTCGCTACCATCTTCCCATTGTGGTTCTTGAGCTCTAAGGTCGGCCCTACACCAATCATCGAGCAACATTGTAGCTTCAATGTTCACGGCTTCATGTTGCTTCTTCTTTGATCAAGCATTAGTCCTCCAATGCTAAATGCTTGTTCAACGGATACGATGGATGCCGGACGGCAAATAACTCCTTTGCCATGATTGAGAGGATTGGGTACTCCTCTTCTTCGACCACCACTTCAAGACATCGATCGAAGGACCGCTATCTTCAACACCAAAGACAAAAGGTTTGCAAATATATATCTAATTCACTATTACCTTGTCCTCTAGGCCTTTCGAATGTTCTATTTTGGTACATCAAGTCATTTGTTGCACCAAAGGATCAAACTCATTCATATCAAAAGGAAAATTAATTGAAGACATCATAGAAGAAGGAGGTGGAGTTTGAATATCATCATCACTACCATATTTGACCTATATTCTTGAAAAGACTTCTTAAATTCTTTTCAAGATTATATTTGATTTGATCTACATCCGGAGATCAAAATAAACTAATTCTCCTTCTATACTAGCACCTTGAAAATCCATTTGCCTAAAAGCATCATAATAAACATTAAGCATTTGACAAGTACCATCATATTTCCATTTAGATCTAAACACTTAGCAAGCAAAAAATTGTAGGTATCTCCCAAAATATTTTAGCCACTTTTGAACCATAAAATAAATTACACCACATAAAGATGGTTTACTAAAACAACTACGAAAAGACATGGCAATATGCATGCAATGTTCTAAAACCATAACGGAAGTGCAATAATAAACTCCCGATAATTGTTTCGTTGCACCATGAAATACCTTTAACAATCGATATAAATCCATGCAAGCATCCCAATGAGACTCATTAAGATGTAATTGAATAGATGTAAACTCTTTTCTAAAAAAATCACATAAATGACCCTTATATGAAATAGTACTATTAAGCATTTCATAAGTAGAATTCCAACGATAAGAAACATCCAATTTGAAACATGTATAAGCAATATTTTTATACGACAATATTTTTGCCATTTCTTCCCATAAGTTTTTGAAGCATGCAAACATTTGATAGCATCTCTAATAGACTAACGGATTCTTGAAAATACTAAGTGCATCTTGAACACATAGATTTAAAATATGACAAATGCATTTAGAATGAAAGTATTTTCCTTCAAAAGAAGCGTGCGCATGCTTCAATAAGTTGAGGAATACTAGCGGTGTTTGTCAAGCATTATCAAAACCAACGGAAAAATTTTATTAATCAAAGAATACTCATTTAACACACCAATTATAATATTAGCAATACCTAAAGCATTATGAGGCTCTTCAAACTCTCTAAAAGCAATTAAACGTTTTTGCATAACCCATTTCGAATCAATCCAATGACAAGTAATACCCATATAAGAATTCTTATTATAAGCATCCGTCCAAACGTCGGCACAAATAGAAACTTTATGACCTAAGCAGAACCAAATATTTCTTTAAATCATGTTTTTTTTCCATGCATTGTCTCCTAATCTTCTTAAGCATAATACTTCTACTAACTTTGCATGCATTAGGACCAAGTCCCTCTTTATAACATTCTTCATACGTAACTCTATCGGCATAATTAAAAGGGAGTTTTTCCATAGCACAATATCTAGCCATCGCATCTTCATATTTTCCCTTATCAAATTTAAATAAAGTGGACGCACCGTTGTAGAATATTGAGAAGGGTTTTAATTTGAGCTTGGTTCGCTGATATTCCATACTCATGAGGATGAGAACCCTCCATGTGCCTATTGAGCGTTCCGTAACCTCCTTTCTTGATCCATTTGTAGGTTTTCGTGCAATAGTTGCAATAAGCAACGTATCTCTTTCGACCGTCGGGAAGAGGTGCTTCGCTAACTTCCACTTTCTAAAGAAAATATAAAAGATATTGTAAGAACTATGAACATGAAATTAAAATTGTGAAACTAATTTGTAAGAAACGTAAAATTTACGTACTAAAGTGCTTCACAAAACGCTTGGACTTAAGTTCCTTTGATTTTGGTGGTTGTGGCGTATCTTGGTCAAAGTCGTCATATTCTTCGCCGCCTTCTTCGTTGCCTTCTTCATCGTCGCCTTGGTCGTTCGAGCCCACGCCACCGAAATTGGGACTTCTTTCCATTCGATGCACCATTTCATAAAATCGAGCATCTTCTTCGGCTTGTAACCTTTCGGCAACTTGCCTTGAGATTTCCTCCGCCGCTAAGGCCCTTCGTGAACGTTGAGTTGGAATGTTTCCTCCCTCACTTGGAGCTCCTTCATCGCGGCCTTCCTTTCCTTGTTTAATCGCTTAAAGAAAGACATGATGATTGATGAAGTGAGAAAGTTTGAGAGTTTAGAATAAGAATGAGAGATTGAGAGAGCTTGAGAACTTGAGAGATTGAGTTTGAGAGTGAGAATGAGAGCTTGAAAGCTTGAAAATTAGATGTAAATGAGTGAATTAAGGTTGAGAAATGAGAGATTGAAGTGAGGATAGAGTTAGGATGATGGATATATTTATAGGAGTGATTTTGGGGTGAAATTAGAATATAGCCGTTTTCTAGCCGTTTTAGCCGTTGGAACCGCCGGTTTAGGGCGGACCGCGGTTCCAACGGCTCTAAGCCCGCCGGTTCGGCCTCGCAGCCCATGCCCGCCGGTTCGACCCTAGGCCCGCCGGTTCCAACGGCTATAACCGGACCGGCGGTTCCATCCAAAGCCCGCCGTTCGGACGGCGGTTAACCGTCGATTCGGGCCGATTTTATTGAACCGAGCCCGGCCTGAGGCCCTAGCTCACGGTTCTGTTCAGGCCGTTGACCACGGTCCGGCCCGAACTGTTGACTTTAGGGCGGGCCTAGGGCCGACCCGTGATTCGTAAAAACTGCACGTCTACCGCCTCGTCCCTTTAGAGACCCGAGTTCTACGCTATGTTATCTATGAAAGACGGAATCAAAACAAGAAAAGGACAAAATTTAAAACGAAGGCATCGTGAGGCTGATCGGCTATGGTAGGCGGATCGCGGCAAGAATGGCTTCCGCCGAGCCCTCCCGGCCGATCCCCACTCCTCCAGCTTCCTGCGCTGCACTGAGCTGCTCGCACTTCAGAAACACGAGAGACACTTGAAATGAACGTTTGAAAATGAAGGCCCTAGGCCCTATTTATAGATTTTGAAGCTCGCTTGCAAGCAGCGATGCACAACGACGACAATTAAGAGTGTGCTTGCGAAATCGGCACAAGTTGCGTTAGTCGAAAACACTTTAAAATCATAACTTGATCGTTTGAAATCCGTTTTCAAAAATTTAAGAGCCTACAGGCTCGCATTTAAAAATCCTTCACAATGACTATTCACTTGCAAATTTTGAAAATCATGTGAATATAATGCATATGAAAAACGGATTTAATACGGACGTCAGATCCCGTTCTAGGTCCAAACAAAGTCCAACTTTTTCCAAACTTCACCGGAAAATCTAACGAATATTTTAATAATATTCTACGAAGTAACGGGTCATTACATCCCTCCCTCCTTATAAAAATTTCGTCCTCGAAATTTCTTATCTTGGTCTTTTTACTCGGGATACCAGACTAACATCTTATTCTCTAGTTCCCACGTAGCCTCTTCCTCATCGTTGTTATTCCATAATACTTCACAAGGTGAACTTTCTATTTCTCCAAACTTGAACCTTTCGATCAAAGACCTTTATTAGTCTTTTTCCTCATAACTCTTATCCTGAGCTAGCACAACTTCATCATACTTAATAAAGTGTTTATGATCAAACACATACTTCTTGATCATAGAAACATGAAACACATCATGCACATCATTCAAGCTAGGTGACATAGACAACCTATAAGCAACTAGACTGACATCATCATCTTTAAGGCTTCAGAAGGTCATTTGTAACTTGGTCTTAACTTACCTCTCACCAATCTAATCACAGTATGGTGGTAACCTACAATTTCGTATAACACTTCGTACGATGTCATTTTTATCATGATCTTATAAATCTTGTTATAGACAAACTTGACTAATAATATGTTCTTCCAACTTCCCGGTTGTCTTTGTTGTCTTTTCTACATGTATACATACCATTAATCCATTCTCATGTACCTCTTTTATTCAATATAAAATATACTCATAGTTAATTATGCAATTTAACCATACCTGCTAGGTTCTTCTACATCTTAGCTGCGTTAGTGTTGGCTCAAGACATATGCCTTTATCTTTGTGGCAAGGTGGGGTACCTAGGTGGTGGTGCTTTGTCATTTCTCCCATTCGGACAATCTTTGCTATAGTGTCCAATCTTGCCGCACTTAAAACATTGGTTGGTACCTTGCTTGCATTCACCATAGTGGAGCTTTTGACATTGTCGACACATCTGTTTCGGTTCTTGTTGTCGAGGAAGTGGTTGATGTTGTTCTTGTTGTTTCCAAAATCTTTTTTCGAAAACTTCCTCATTCCCATCCTCCCATTTACGTTTTCCTTTTCTTTTTTCCTGAGATGATGCTCCATTATCTTGCGGGAGTAAGACCTCTATGTTGAGTGCTCGGCTTAAGGACTGAGCATATGAGAGCACTCCCTGACTAGCTAAAGAGATGGCTATTTCGGAACGTAGACCCTTTCGAAATTTATCTGCTCGCTTTTCGTCAGTGTCCACAAGATGTGGAGCATATCTGGATAATTGGTTAAACAATCTATCATACCCAGTCACGGTTCCCCTCTCTTGCTTCAAGTTCCAGAATTCGTTTTGTTTCTTATGTCTATAACAGTCTGGGATGTACTTCTCGTACAACTCTGCTTTGAAATCTTTCCAAGTAAAATTTTCCCACTGCTCAGGGGCTATGGTTCTCTCGACTGATTCCCACCAAAAGTCAGCTTCATCAACTAATTGGTATATAGCGCATGTAAGCTTTTCCTCATCCTCACAACCAATGTAGTTAAAAATCCTCTCTAGTGCCTTTATCCATTTTTCTGCATCCATCGGCTCACCCAAGCCATCAAAGGTGGGTGGGTTCTGTTTACGAAATCTCTCTTCTGTCGTACGTTGTGGGTAATGTGTCATATGTGGTTCTACTGGAACTAGGTTCGTTCTTCGGGGTCTTCCTCTTGGCATCTTTGAGTAACGATATGATACTTTTGCCTAACTTTATGTTATCCGTCATCCATCAAGAACCATAGTCAGCCTGAAGTTCTAACAATCTAATAGGCAACTTAAAAGGCCCTAACATATAACAGCACGTTTATACAACAAATCACAAATTCATTTGTTCACATAACAATTCACAATTCTATTTCCATTTTCATTGCACAAGTATCAACTATACGCATCAACATATAGCTTTAAATCACATAAATTTTTCCTTTGTATACTCAATGCAATCTTCCATCATAAACATTCTTTCAAACTTAGCCATATGGTTTCAATAGTCCCATACATGGCAACATTTCAAAATTCATTCACCTCATTTCGTACTCTTGATATAAAAAATTTCAAAACGCTTGTCATATGGTACCATACTTCCAACGTAATATTTGAAAATACTTTGAATACTTGTACGCACTTTGAAATAAAAACTTGTTAAAAAATGCGTACCTTACTTTAATCATGACGGTGTGATAGCGAGCTGGGGGTTGTTGTATACAAAATAAACAACATAATTTAACTAAGAGCATCAGGTTTATCAGGACCCTTTCTCTAATACCATTCTTGGTATCAGATAACTGTAAATACACAGGGCCAAAAACACTGCTCTGATACCATTCTGTCACGCCCCATTTCCCGAGGGAAGGCACGGATGCCGGGGTATGACTAGGGGTTGGAAATAAGAAGCGGGGAAGAAAGGGGGAAACCATATATATACATATGAGGATCACTTACATGCCAAAAATTGGGCAGCATCTCCTCTATAAAAGGATAAATCCAAAAAGAAACAGAAACTGAAATAAGCAAACAAACACATCTTTGCAACATTGGTGTCGGAAAGCTCGGCACGCCACGTTGGTCGTATACAACCGACTACAATCACGGGGACTGAACAGTCGGACAACCTATAATAATAATTGGGGTAGGAACATCCTACTACACCTCAAGTCAAGAAAATGATGGGGTATCAGAGAGCCTAGCTCGCCAAAAAGAGTTGGCCGACCAGCTCTGCTCATGAGGTCGTTACTGTCTCGACTACTACATAAGGGCTTTGGCCAAGCGTCCAAGAGGGCCGACTACTCGCACTCTCCATCAAAAGCAATAAAGAAAGCGGTAGAGAAATCACAGCGTAAACCAACTAAACTTAAAAATACTTCAAATATAATAGTCATAGAACTCAACTAAGTTTCTAGACGATAGCAACAAAAATACACACTTAAGAGCGCACAGCGGAACGTAACATACTTAAAAAAAATAGAGAACAGCCAACCGCCTCAGCCGCTCATCACGTCCGTCCGTTTATTAACTTGAAAACACTTGAAAAGATTTTTGGGCTGAGTACTAGCGCACTCAGTGGGTCATGCATTTTCGCAAACAGTTCATATAAACAAAACGAAGAAAGTCCATGTCATACGGTAAACATAGAAGTTTTAAAACATAAATCCACTTCCATGAAACCAAAACCTTTACTTGGGGCCCATTAGCGCATTCCATTGTTACTCTAAGCTAAGATCTCCGGACGAACCACATTTCGAGATCACATTAACATAACCCGGTGAGACTCGGGACGAACCACACCGAGATCAATCACCGGGCCGGCAACGGCGTAACCCGGTGCCACATCATATGTCGGTACGCCAGAGGGGATCAATCCACGGCAGTACGGACTCGTGTACACAACCCTTAGTAAGTGTGTTAGACCCACTAAGAGCCACAATTGCTTTACAGAGAGCATTAAATAGATAGAGCGCGAAAATATTTTCATGGACATTCAAGATTTTCATTTGAAATATCAGAGCTTAATAACTCAAGATATGTACTCAAAATATAACCCACATATACCGACGAAAACGTCTATTGGGAGAGATCTACAGATCCAACAACTATACCGATCATGCTGGCAAGTACCTGGTAACAATACGGAATAACTTTTGGGGTCACATTCCACGAAGCAAGGCAATAATGCGATCAAAACGGAGATCGAAGCAAAACGGGGGTTTTGGACTTTTCGAACTCATATTTGGCAGCATCCGGGTTTTCAAATCAACTTGATGCAGAAGGCAAAAATGTTCAGGGCATTGAAATTTATAAAGGGGTACCTTGAAAACATGCATGCGTGAAAGTTGATACAAAACTTAGCTACGAAGAAGCTTCAAAACTTGATGCTTATCCTCAGATCTAGGATAAACCATCCAAAACCGATGCATGAAAATGGAAACATAAGCAATATGCAATTTTAGGAACATAGAATGACAAGCCATGTCGAAAATGGATAACCCGGGCATGTACTTCCTTTAGAAACTAAAAATGACGAAGAACACCCCGGTATGTAAAAACATGAAAAACGAGAAAAAGGAATCGGTAAGCTAGTAGAACACATAGCCGGGAACTCAAAACCTAAAGGGCCCATAGCCAAAAAGTGGCCCGTCGGCCACCAAATCGGCGACGGCGGCGTGAGCTAGGCGGCGGTTTTTTGGTCGGTTAAGTGGCCTCCCATTGTTTCCTCGCCTCGTCCTTTAGAGACCCGAGTTCTACGCTATGTTATCTATGAAAAGACGGAATCAAAACAAGAAAAGGATAAAATTTAAAAATGAAAGCACCGGGAGGCTGATCGGTGGTGGTAGGCCGGCAGTAAGCAATGGCGCTCCGCCGAGCCCTCCCGCTCGATCCCCACTCCTCCAGCCTCTTGCACGTGCACTGGAGGCTGCTCGGCTCTTCCGTAAACACGGAGACGCTTGAAATGAACGTTTGAAAATGAAGGCCCTAGGCCCCTATTTATAGATTTTCAGAAGCTCGCTTGCGCAAGCGCATGCACAACGCTGACGCAATTAAGAGTGTGCTTGCACAATCGCTGGCACAAGCATTAGCCGAAAAACACTTTAAAAATCATAACATGATCGTTTGAAATCCGTTTTCAAAAATTTAAGAGCCCACAGGCTCGCATTTAAAAATCCTTCACAATGACTATTCACTTGCAAATTTTGGAAATCATGTGAATATAATGCATAAGAAAAACGGATTTAATACGGACGTCAGATCCCGTTCTAGGTCCAAACAAAGTCCAACTTTTTCCAAACTTCACTGGAAAATCTAACAAATATTTTAATAATATTCTACGAAGTAACGGGTCATTACATACATAAGGTTGGATTTTAATTTTATTTGATTATTTTGACTTTATATTTGGATTCTATGATATGAATAAAGCTTGAAATGATTTATTCGGATTTTTCAGCCGACGTATTTTAAAGATGAAAATTTTTAGTTTGACATCAAATTGGGTTTTCAATGCTAAAGCTTTGATCTTTGTATTTTGATGGTTGATTGATGATCTTTGATAATAGTTGAGCATGTATAGAGGTTTTTTTATGTTAGATGACGTCTCACGTGATTTTTCACATTGGTCATAAGCTATGCTTGTAAAGAGTTGTTGGTTTTTGGTTAAGATTAGATGACTTACGTTTGTTGTTGAGTCCTCTTTGCTTGTTTAGTCATATGAGGCTTAGTTAAGTCTTGTTATATGTTTAGATGTTAGAGGATGCAATGACCCAAGTGTTCATAGACCATAGAGTTTTGGATATCAAAAAGTTATAGTCGTGTTGACGACTTAGATAAGATAAAGAGTTTATCTTCTTGTTTGGTTCCTGGTATGCTTATATGATACTCTATGTTGATGAAGGGCCAAGTTCAGAGAAGAAAGAAGTGAAGGACAGAATGTACAGTCCACCTGAGTGATTGTTGCCAGGTGGGTAAAATCCTTTCTAAAAATGTAAAATGATATGTTTTTGCATACAAAATGGTATGATATGCATTTTTACGAAAAGTTGACTGACTTGCCAAGTTTTTGAGCATGATGCATGATGCATGTTGCCTATCTACGAGAGATGGACGATATCGGCCCTATGTTGGACGAGCTGCCAGTAAGGGTTTGTGTACACAGAGTGATCGTGCGTAAAATGGCCGATCACGGTGTTTGAGAAGGAGGCCTACTTCTCAACACAAGAGTGCGTAGATATGGTTAATGAATGTGATAATGTCTACAGACGCATGTTAAATGTTGCATCTTGAATATATGAGCATGAAAGCAAGTAAGTTTATTTCAGAAGCATGCACAGGCTATTTAACTAAAAACTCCTGTGTGTTGCAAATGTTATGGCAAGTCAATCTTATAGCTCTAAGAGCAATGTTTTAAATGTTTTCGGCATATACCCACTTAGTGCATCTTGTACTCACGCCCTGCATATATTTCTAAATGTGCAGGATAAGCTCGAGAGGATGTTGGAATCGATTAATGTTGTGCAGAGAAGCTTCTCTAGATGTTTTGTCTCATGATGAGGTTGTTAATTTGTCGTTGTCATGTTTTGTTTGCCCAAAGTCTTATGTTATCATACATGATTCTCAGCCACACTTCTTGTTGCCGAACTTTGGCCTTTGCTTGTTTTGTGTTTTGATATTTGCCC
Organism: Salvia rosmarinus; assembly: GCA_036937905.1. Taxonomy (NCBI): domain Eukaryota; kingdom Viridiplantae; phylum Streptophyta; class Magnoliopsida; order Lamiales; family Lamiaceae; genus Salvia; species Salvia rosmarinus. The sequence goes on along the minus strand of CM072815.1, from coordinate 37,926,651 downwards.
TGATGACAGTTTCATTTTGTTGTTAGGATCTTGACATTTCTGTTAAGATGTCGACTTGCTTCTATGAACAAGGATTTCTTTTGAATGTCCAGAATTGTTTTGTTAGAGTCAATAAGGTTTATATCAAGTCTTGGAAACATTATTAAACCTTGCTTTGAAACGTCAATATTCTTAATGTTGTCAAAGCATGCTTGAAAATATACATTCTTGATAAGTTATTCCTTTGTGATTATCCGTCCTCAGTCGTTGTTTTTCTACATTTGATCATTTATCGTGGATTGAGGACCTAGAATCAATCTTTGTCAATTCCATTCTTCTTCTTTGAACCATAAATGTTTAATTCTTTCATGATGAAAGTTGAGGTCAAATATTGTTTGATATGTATATTCGGTCGGAATTGTTGTTATAGATTATCAGAAGTTCTTTCTTAACCCACGTCACAGCCTAATTACTTGATTAAGTAGTCGGGCTGTGATATCCATGACCTTGGTGGGGTCCTTTCCACGATCTCCTTGGAGGTTCGGTGGATGCACGTGATAATCCTATCTTCGGGCAGGGCTGCCTCAATGTCCAATGCTCTGCTGAGGGCCTCACGGTAGGTCAGATTTCCATGGCTAGCTAGTGACACCCTGATCTCATGACGGAGTCCCGTACGGAAATTTTCTACCCTCTTCTCATCGGTGTCGACCAGTTGAGGTGCATACCATGACATCTCGCTCTGCCCTGTCGTAGTCCGTGATCGTTGTCTTTCCCTGGCTCAGATTATAGATTTCATTTTCCTTTCTTTTCGATAGCTCTTAGGAATGTATTTCTCATACACTTCCTCCTTAAACTCCTCCCAAGTACATTCTTCCAGTTCCTCTTTAGATAAGGTCTTCCTCTTCGCCTACCACCAGAAGTCGACGGCACCGGTCATTTGAAAAGCAACGCATGACATGCATTCTTGAGAGGTGCAATGAGAAAAATTGAAGATTCGCTCTAGTGCGCGAATCCATAGTTCTACATCCACGAGATTCCCTGTAATAACCCGAAAAATTTAAAACTTTTATTAGTGATGCTTAGACCAATTATTTGTGGTGCTTAGACCTTAATTATGTTTAAGGTAACCAATGAAACGAATTAGAATCGATTCGGGGATCAAAAACTAGAGAAATAAAAAACTAGTGACTAGTCCTACCGGATTAGGGTTTTCTGAATAGCCTGAACATAGAATGAAAGATCGAGAATGAATCTTAACAAAAGGATTTCATTTCTAGAATCCTCTCACGAAAACATGTGAGAACCAAAGAATGAGAATTTTTGGGCATACTTGCCCGGTCAGTCTTAAAAGCACTATTCACGAGCCGGAATAATTTCCAGTCCGTGCTAATCATGAAAATTATTTATAACACTCAAAATCATGAAGGAATATATTATTATGAATTTAGAAATTATAAGAATCAATTTCTGAAAGAAATTCCTGAAGAACTTAACCGAACACCAGGAAAATATACCGGGAAAACCCTAAATTTATCCGAACGACCCGAAACTCAAACCAAGGGTTTAAATAAATAAAATATGATTTATAAGACTCAAATAAATTATGAAACCTCAATAATTCAATAGAATTTCGAATGAGCATAATTTAATCGTTGAACTCTGTTTTTCCGCGATAACTCGGAATTGACTTATCGGACGCCTTCCGAACTTCATGAAATTTTTATAAACATTGAAATAAGTTTTTTAAAGGCTATTTAATAAAATGAAACCTTAAGGTTCCGAGAAATCAATCGAAAGCGCGTTAAAACTTAAAGAGTCGGTATTAACATGCCAAATCGGGTAATTTGACCATTCCTCCTCCCAACTACCACCAAGACCACCCCAAATGATCTAAGGAATGCCCTTTAGGCTGGAATACAGCAGCAAACTCGTCCATTACAGCCTCATTCCTTTGGAACACATTTTCTCTCTCTTTTTCAAAATCCTCTCTTTGTTCTTCAACTTTTTAGTCTTTAATCCTCCATTTCAAACATTTCCAACCCTCAAATAATTATTATAAGACCATACAAAGGTAGTAATCATCATTCTCTCAATTTATAATGGAGTAGAATTTTTTTTAGATTTTTCTTGAATTATTTCACAAAAAACCCTAGTTTTGCTCCTCAACTTTTTCGTGACTTTTGAGCCATCAAATGCTCTCAAACCATGAATGAAAAATTCTTAGAATGATGTTCTAAGGCTGTAGTTAAAATTTCAGAATTTTTGGAGCATGTTTGATATTTTTTGATTTATGCTTTATTTCTTTTTATATATGATAAAGCATGATTTTGTGAATATTATTTGATATTGTTGCTTGTTAATGTATTAAAAGCATGTAGAATAAATATCATAATTTTCAGAATTTTTTTGAAAAAAAACCGTGGGCTTTGTGGCATTTTTAAGCCATGGTTTGATTTTTTTTTTTGAAAAATAGTTGAGATATAGTGTTTAATATATGATATGAACATCATATATGAATCTTGGAATTTTTGAAACACATCTCCTATTTTTATTTATTAGGACCGAAACATATATATATATTTTGGAATTTATTTTGATTTTATTTGTTGAAAATAGTTGAGATATGGTTTTTAAGGTATGATATGAACATCATATATTAACCTTGAATTTATTCAAACACCTCTCCTATTTTTCCTATTATTGCCGTGAGCTATATGTATATATATAGTGATTTATTTGATTTTTGTTGTTGAGAATAATAGGATATGTGATATTATAAATATTAGTTGATGTTTAATGTTAATATTACACGTTATTGCATTATATAACCATATTGTGAAAGAATGGGATTTATTGAATATTTATATATATATAAGGTGATTACCGAAATCATTATATGGTGAAAAGCATGGGTTTAAATTTTAATTCATGATATGAAATGATATTTCATGTTTAGTATATGGTATAAGCATGATATAATTTTTGTGGAATTTATTGAACATCAAAGCTCATTAAATTGTTATTGCCGAAAACTATATGATTTTAACCTATGATTTGAAATTTTATATGATGATATTGAGTTTGTAATTAAACTCTATAGTATGATAGGAGTATAACATGATTTTTTTGGAATTTATTGGATACATATGCTAATTGTTGCTAATTATCGAAAACGTAACAAAATGGCTAAGTATGGGTTTAATTCTATGTTAAATGGTACTATGATAGTTAAGCTATAAGCTTGGAATGAATGGTTGTGATTGTGATGAATGAATGGAACACTTATACACACATACACAATAGTTTTGCATTATGTTAGAAATTAGGGTTTTCTAATGCTTTAGTATAGTTTATGTTGTGTATGGTTTTGTTTAGTGTTGAATGTTTATGTTTATGTTGTACCGACAAACCAAAACCCCAAACGTAAACAACATAATACTATATGTATGAGAATCCAAAAGAAACCGACCAATTTCGATAACTTAAGAAGGAATCAACGAGCATCGAAGTTAGACATAAATTAGGGTTTGCTTCTATTAAAAGGATACTCAAACGTGAGTTCCTAAGTTAGAAAAATCAAAAGCCGAGCTACAACGTTGATACTCAATAACGACAACCCAATACGATATTAGATTGAGCGTTAAAACAACTCGATAACGAATAACGATTATACGACTTATATAATCTCCAACGAGTTAAGAGAAACAAACAATGTCGTAATGTGTAAGCAAAGATTCGAACATAAGATGTCGATCCTTATGTCTCAAAAGTTGAGTTAATATTCCCGAAGCACTTCATTTATTCTTAAGTACTTACTTACATGATAGCATGTGCTCACTTGAATCATAAGTCAATACTCCTCTTTAAATTGTCATGCTAATACGACAAGTCGTCAAGCATAACCTACTAGGACGTAACTATAATTGTTAAGTCTAGTTAGTGGCTTGAGAATATCCTAATTTACCAAGCATAATTTGATTACCGACAATCTATAACATAATAACGTTTAGAATGACACTAAGGTTAAGAGTCGAGGATGAACTCGGAGTATGTGATTCATAATTGAAGTTCACCTATGAACGATGAAGTAATGTAGCTTGGGAATTGGGAATGTAAGATAATAGAAATTATCTTAAAATAATCACATGAAATCATAAAGAAACCCTAATTGGGAACTATAAGTCGTAATTTATAAACGACCTTCGATCGATAGAAAGAATCTAAGAAACGCTATTTTTTCATGAAGGGTTTGATCATACGTAGTCGGCGAGGAAGAACAACCACACCTTGCTCATTTAGACTTACTAGCTTTGGATAGCAGGTGGGCTTTCTTGAAACAAAAATGTTATGCATATCTCAAAGCATGATTTACAAAGCTTTATGAAATATTATTACATGAAATGTTATTGACTGCCAAATGTTTATGTTTTGTTGTGATCCTATCTGAGATTGGTATATCCAATGTGGTATTTAAATGTGTTGGTCCACCAACGTTAAAAAGGGTAACGATCGGATCCGACTTAGTTAAGGACTAACTCGGATTGTGTACACGTGTGACTGTGTGTGTTAAGTTTAGCTACCTCGACCGGTCACGGCGACTATGTGTAGGTGGCCACCTCCATAGTGCGCGATTGAATGAATGAATGAATGATCAGATATGAAAACAACGTGAATGAAATAGTCAGGCCTGAAACTTTTGAGAAATGATAAAATGTTTGATAGGCATGAGTCTTTCAACTAAAATCCTCATGTGCTATTGTGGGCAGTTCAATAACTTTTGATAAAGAAAATGTTTTCGACAATGAGTCCACTGAGTACTTTTATACTTAGCCCTGCATCTCGTTTTTGATGTGCAGTTTGAGCAAGGATCGATGATGGGTGCGAGGTGGTGCAAAGTAGCAGTTGTTTTGATGCTTTATTAGAAAGGTTTCTAGAACCTTGGGCATGCATCGTCATATGCATGTCCACACGTTTATTTGCTGCCTAACTCTGATATTATTTTGATGTTTGATTATAACTGCTTTCATACCGTATTGAACTTGAGGTCGTACCTCGTTCCTTGAATTGTGCCCTGATTGGGTTATTTTTGAACCTTGATCCTTTTTGACAAGTCCTTCTGTAACTTGAGTTGGTATTGAATAGCTTATTCCTTTTTAGTCTATGCGTTATTGAGTAGTTAAATGGTTAATTGCTTTGATTAGTTATGTTTATATCCGCTGCTTTATCATACCGGTGACGATCCATATGATCCGTACTTCCTTGGGAAGTCGGGTCGTCACATTCCCAGTCCTATTGAAGGTTGGCGGATTCTGTATGAGGAGTAGTTCCTCGATTCTTCCTGCCGGTGGTGATGGTGGAGGGGTGTCCTCTCTTTCGGGTGTTACCTCACGGTTTCTTCTTCTCGGTGACATCCTAACCTTTATAAATATACGCAATCAAATATCTTCTTATACCATCCATCAGGATCACAAAGACTCTCGGGGAGCTATCATCATATCACATCAAATGTCTCTACGAGGACTTTCATCATCACTTTTAAGATCCACAAGAGGCCAGGTACGAAGTATGATGTTTCGAAAATAAATATCAGCATCACTCAGTGTACCTAGTGACGGTGCGTACAAAAATCTAAACGCTACCGTAGTCATCAGAGTAAGGGTTCATGTAGGAACGACTCATTATTTCCGCATGCATCAAAAGATATACAAGGGTATATAGACAAACACTATCTTGTCCTAATAACTAGATCCATAATCGTCCGGGGTGTAGATAGGGCTCATCGTGTCAGAGTCAGAACCGGGAGTATGGGTACTATCTATTCCTTCTATCTCATCGTCAGCATGCAGGTCCTCATCAGGATCCTCCTCTAGGTCTTCCTCTGGATCCTCATCCTCTATGACCTCAGCATCAAATGTGGGAGCCATGGGCTCTCGGACTCTAATGCCCCTAGCTTCTCCCATAGCAGCCAGGTCTCAGTAGATCTCAGTCGTGATCTTCTTGAAAGCAGCGGCTAGAAATAGAGCAGCAGCAAGACGGGCACAAGATCCTCTCACAGATCCTGTAGCTAGGCCACATGGATCATCAACCTCCACAGTATCATGGTACATGGGTCCATGCGGGGTGGCAGTGGTTGAGCTAGGGGAGCGTCGGTAGGTAGAGATGGATGCTGACATAGAATGATCGGTGGCGATGGTCTGGGCTGTTAATGATGGTGCTCGAATCCTAATAGCGGTAGGACCGAAAAATAAGCTATCGAGGACGGGAAGGTCCAGCCTCGAACATGTTCCTGCCACAGCCAGGCAAGAATACGGGTCCATCAGCTACCTAACGAAGCACCTCCGGGTGAAGCCACTCGGGAATCTCATCGTGCCAGGTGTATTCCCGTTCGGGAGATACGATCCACATGGTGTAGCTTCGTATACCATAAATACATAGCTCAGGTGACTGACAAAAAGAGGCAAGTCTGCCTCAAGATCGAAGCTGTCACGCCCCAATTCAGGAAGGCACGGATGCCGGGGTGTGATTAGGGGTGAGGGTTAAGCGGGGAAGAAGGGAATACATATAACATACACGATAAGAAGATGTGACCATGAAATCGGGCAAGATCTCCTCTATAACTAGGACATATCCTGAAGGGAGGGTGCACAAACAATCCACCAACAGAATAACATCGATATCATAACCTCAGAAAACATGATCTTGGTTTATGATAAGTAATGCAAGGAAGCAAAATAGCATTACACCCTGTTGACTAGACCGGTCAACCACATAGCATGCTCATATCGAGACTCACGTGAGAATAACATAACAAATCTTGTTCCCAATCGAAAGCAAATAAGGGACAAGAATACATCAATATCGAGTGCGTATATAACACAACATCGCTGGAAGCATAGCATGAAGAACCCGCAGCTCCACCCCGCCGCCTGTTCAAATTCTCCTCCATCCGTGAAAAGATTTGAAAAGAGTTTGGGGTGAGTACTAGCGCACTCGGTGGGTTTTATCATAAATCAAAATAATCATGATGTCGTGTTTAGAGCACTTACCTTAGAAGGTTTTAAACGTAAATCCACTTCTAAGTAAGCAAAATAGATTTTCCATTTTCGATACCGATCCGTTATTCTTTGTTGTCCTCATCATAGAACATGAACCACGGCTCGGAACGTATCCCGCCACCCGTCACATGTCATTCATTCAGCCCGAACATATCCAATGGCCCATGCCCTAACGTATCCGATCGGCTAACTCGGTGTGGACTTGAGGTCAAATCCCCATCGTAACCATAACCACCTCATTACCATTTCGTGTGGACTTCCGGTCTATCCTTCGTAACCATAACCACGTGTTCGGGGTCTATCACTTCGATCAATACTCAAGATGGTGATCAACCCACCGAATAGAGATCCGTGCACAACCATGATAGAACCATATCTTGGATCAGAGAACAGTAATAATTTCACAAAAACATTTTACGGCGTACATGTTTTATTTTGAAATATCAGAGTAAATAACTCAAAATAGCATATATAACCCAACCTGAACAGACGAAAACATCAATCGGGAGATATCTACGGATCCGATGACTTCACCGATCGCACTGGTAGGTACCTGGTAACAAGACGGAATAACTTTTGGGGTCACTTCCCATAAAGCAAAGCAACATCGTCATCCAAACGAAGATCGAAGCAAAACTAGGGTTTTCGACTTTCTGAACCCACATTTGGCACTCTCCGGGTTTTCAAATCAACTCGATGCAGAAGGGAAATATATTCAGGGCATCAAGACCAATAATAGGGTACTTTCAAAATATGCATGCATGCAAGTTGACTCAAATCTTAGCAGCGAATAAGCTTCAAAAATCGATGCCTATCCTCAGATCTAGGATAAACCATCCAAAATCGATGCATGAAAATGGAAACATAAGCAATATGCATAACGACGAACATGGAATGACAAACTATGTTGAAAATGGATAACCCGGGCATGTACTTCCTTTAGAAAACTCAAAGCAACGGAAAACATCCCGACATGCAGAAATGCGAAAAACAGAAAAACGGAATCGATACTTTAGTAGAATGCATAGCCCGGAACTCAAAACCTAAAGGACCCCTAGCCAAAAGTTGGCCGTCGGCCACCAAATCGGCAACAACAAGGTAAATCAATCGGCGGCAATGGGCGGCGGTAATAATAAATTGGCGGCCTCCGCCGTTTTCTCCCGTCCCTTTAGAATCCCGAGTTCTATGCTATACGATCTACTAAAAGGCGGAATCAAAACAAGAAAAGGACAAAACAGAAAAGGGGCTGCTTGGGGGTGGTTGATCGGCGGTGGTGGCTCGGCGGAACAAGAATGGCGCCGCCACGAGCCTCCCTGCCGATCCCCACTCCTCCAGTGCTCGCAGCGTGCACTGAGCTGCTCGGCTCTTCCATAAACACGAGAGACGAAGGAAATGAACGTTGAAAATGAAGGCCCTAGCCTCCTATTTATAGGAAAGAGGGTGGGTTGGAAGCTTAAGCATAAGCGGCCTTTTCGAAAACGCAAAGCGACGCAACTTTTGCAAACGGACTCAAATTTAGCAAACTTGGTACCCATGGACACGAAATAAAATACCGGACACAACGACTATAAACAAGATATGCTTTTAAAAGACCAATGAAAAGTCCGTTTTCGATAACTTCCCTGAGTGCCAAACCTTCATGGGTGGTCGAAACTCATGATACTTAGTGTCTATGAATTCGTCATAAGACACTCTTCACAACGCTCGAGGTTTCGTGGCGGTCGCATCACCGAAACAAAAGTTAACCTTTGACCTTTTCGGCGTGCCATGCAAAATGAAGCTTAAAAGGACGGGTATTACATCCTCCTCCTTAGAAAAATTTCGTCCCGAAATTTCAAACACGTGAGAAAATAACTCGTGTCACCGAGCCACGAACTTGTCTTCCAACTCCCACGTAGCTTCCTCATCTCCGTGGTGATTCCACAAAACCTTCACCAAAGGAATCTGCTTGTTCCTCAACTCCTTCACTTCTCGTTCCAAGATAGCCACTGGTCTCTTCTCGTAACTCAGATCCTGGGCAAGAACCACTTGATCGTGCTTGATCACGTGTTTTGGGTCGAACACGTACTTTCTCAGCTGAGAAACGTGAAACACATCATGAACATCTCCGATGCTAGGCGGCAAAGCTAACCTATAGGCAACGGGGCCTATCTTCTCAAGAACTTCGAAAGGTCCAACGAACCTCGATCGTAACTTACCTCGTTTCCCAAAACGAACGACTCCTCGTTGGGAAACCTTAAGAAAACGCGATCTCCGATCATGAACTGAAGATCCGTACCACGCTTGTCCGCATAGGACTTCTGCATGTCCTGAGCTTCCTTGATCCTTCGCTTGATCTGATCGATAACCTCGACCGTCTGCTGAACCATCTTTGGTCCTAACATCTTCCTCTCGCCCACTTCGTCCCAATAAAGTGGCGATCGACACTTCCTTCCGTACAACGCTTCATAGGGAGCCATTCCTATGGTGGCCTGATAACTGTTGTTATAGGAAAACTCCACAAAGGTAGTATCTCTTCCCAATTCCTCTCGTCGGCCACGATCGCCGCAGATGTCTTCCAAAACCTGAATCGTCCTTTCCGATTGACCGTCCATTTGAGGATGGAATGTTGTACTAAGATTCAGCTTGGTCCCCATTGCTTCCTGCAGACTCCTCCAAAACCTTGACGTGAACCTCGGGTCACGATCTAACGTAATCGATACTGGCACACCATGAAACCGTACGATTTCTTTGACGTAAAGCTGAGCAAGCTTATCTAACCCGTACGTCATCCGAATCGGTAAGAAATGAGCTGACTTCGTCAGTCTATCGACGACAACCCATATAGCGGTGTTTCCTTTCGCTGACCTTGGAAAACTCACCACAAAATCCATACCGATATGATCCCATTTCCACTCTGGGATTGGTAGCGGTTGCAACTAACTTTGACGGACGTTGGTGTACGGCTTTCACTTGTCGACAAGCTAAACAACGCTCCACAAACACGGCTACATCCTTTTTCATCCCTTCCCACCAAAAGTTCCTTTTAAGGTCTCTCACATTTTGGTGCTTCTGGATGAGTCAGATACGGTGCCTCATGAGCTTCACTCATGATTTTATCTCTCAATTCCCTATTGAGTGGCACACATAACCTTCCTCGGAATAGTAGCGTTGTCCTTCGCTCAGAAACCCTTGCTATCTTCTAACCTTGCTTTCAAACGCATCTTTTCAAGAACTCGCCTCCTCGCTACCACGATGGCTTCTCTCGTGTCCGGTTCACCGTCAAAGTCGCGATGAATCCTTGCACTGATTCCGGCGGGTGAATCACTTCCAGGCTGAGCTTCTCGAAATCTCGAATAAGCTCTTTCTCTTGCGTAAGAAGATATCCCAACTTCGCTCTCGACTTGCGACTGAGGGCATCTGCTACGACATTGGCTTTCCCCGGGTGATAACTGATAGAGCAATCATAATCCTTCACCAACTCTAGCCATCTCCTTTGCCTCATGTTCAACTCTTTTTGTTTAAAGAAGTACTTGAGGCTCTTGTGATCCGTGAAGATCTCACACTTAACTCCATAGAGATAGTGCCTCCAAATCTTCAACGCATGAACGACTGCTGCCAACTCCAGATCGTGAGTTGGGTAGCTCAACTCGTGCGGTTTCAATTGACGAGACGCGTGGCTATAACCTTCCTGCTCGCATAAGAACGCAACCTAAACCAAGCTTGATGCATCGGTGTAGACCACAAACCCATCGCTCCTTCCGCACGGCTAACACCGAGCGGTTGTTAGCTTCTTCTTTAACTCTTGAAACTTGCTTCACAAGCTTGGACCATGAAAACTTGATTCCTTTCTCGAGTACATTGCATCATCGGCCTTGCCAACTTCGAAAACCCTTCATGAAACGTCTATAATATCCTCGCCAAGCCTAGAAAGCTTGAACCTCATTGGCGTTAGTCGGAACCTTCCGCCATTTACCGCTTCAACCTTCACTGGGTCGACTTTGATTCCTTCGCAGACACGATGTGTCCAAGGAACATCACTTCTTTGAGCCAAAATTGCGACTTACTATACTCGCATACAACCTCTCGTCAGAACGCTTCCGAATGGTGCGGAGGTGTTCTCTATACAACTCGCATTCTAGAATAGATGAGAATATCATCAATAAAACCAAGACGAAACTATCCGGACATCGATGGAAAACTCGATTCATCGATCCATGAAGATCGCCGGCGCATTGGTCAAACCAAACGGCATCACGATGAACTCGTAGTGCCCATACCGTCCCCGAATGCGGTCTTCGCAACATCCTCCTTTCTCGATCTTCACCGATGGTAGCGACCTCAAATCGATCTTAGAGAAGACACTCGCTCCTTTGAGTGGTCAAATGATCGTCGATCCTTGGAAGAGGATATCATTTTTGATCGTTAGCTTATTCACTCTGCGTAGTCAATGCACATCCGCATTGATCCATCCTTCTTCTTGACGAACAGAACTGGCGCTCCCCACGGCGACACACTAGGTCGGATAAAACCTAGATCCAACAGCTCCTGCAACTGCGCTTTCAGTTCTTGCAATTCTTTAGGTGCCATTCTGTATGGTGCCTTTGATACTGGTGCTGCTCCTGGTTCCAAATCAATAGTGAATTCCACTTGTCTATCAGGCGGTAAACCTGGCAAGTCCTCGGGAAACACATCCGGATATTCACACACCACTGGCTCCTCTTGCAACTGCTTTGCGCTCTTCATCGTGCCCTGTCAAACTTACCAAGAAAGTTTGACAGCTTCCCTTCCTGATCATCCTCACTGCCTTCAGTGCTGAGATCATTAGCACGCAAACACCCATCCTTATGCCGTGAAACAAACTTCCACTCCTTCGCTGTTCGAAAAGCAACTTCTCTCGAGACAACGATAGTTGCCACTGCTTTTCCAACCAATCCATGCTAAAGATGACATCAAATCTTCCATTCCGATGACATGCAAATTGACAAAGACCTTCGCTCACGATTTCTACCTCCGGTTCGGCAAATCTTTTTGCCTTTAGCACTTCTCGACGGATGCTAATTTCGTGGTACTGTGATTCCTTGGGTACCAAACCCAACCTCTCATACGCGATTCTCGAAACGAAGAATGTGAGGCTCTCAGATCAAACAAAGCAAAACGGGTATATCACTCATATGGATTATACCGCAAGATTTCCGGAGCTTGAGTCTGCTGCGATTCAGCGCGACACCGCTTGTTGCGGTGGCCTTTGGTTTGCTGGCCTAGGGTGACCTCCTGCTCCGTTGTTTGTCCTCGGCGGAGCTCGATTACGCCTCATGAGGTGGATGCCGCCTTCATCAAGCGGCCGTACTGCTGGCCCTCCTAACGGACAATCTCGAGCGTAATGTCCGACTTCTTACAACGATAGCACTCGGTGCTACCTTGCTCGCACTCGCGAAATGATTTCTTTGGCATTTACGCACCAAGGTTTTTCCTTCCGCATGGGTTGGAAATTCCTTCCCAAGGTTGCTTTCTCTCACTTGAATGCCTTGATTCCTTGAATCATCGACCGCCTCGTTCCTCGAACACCGATTGCCTTTCCCTCGATCATCCCATTTCCTCTTACCTCTTCCTCCGCCACCGGCTGTCCGGTGGCATCGTTTTTCCGGGCAACATTGACTCAATGTTTAATGCCCGGTTCAAGGATCGCGATCGCCGATCTCCCCGATCGACGAGCGAAATTCGATCTCGGTCGAGTCCTCTCCTCGAACTCGCTCGCCTCGGCGACCTCGGTGCCGACCAGTGCACGTAGCATAATGTGACGATTTATTGAACGAGCGATCGCACTCGGTGACCGCCCTTCTCCTTGATGAAGATTCGAACTCGTTTTGCCTTTCTCTCGCCAAGAACGCCGTGCACGCATTTTCCATGAGTTCTTCCTGAAATCTTCCCACGTATACCTTGCCCATCGTCACGGTGTTAGGTCCTCCTCACGGATTCCCACCGTAAATCGGCCTCATCGGTTAGTCGAAAGATCGCGCAATTCAGCTTTTCTCGCTTCTTCGCAACCAATGTATTCAAGATCCTTTCGTGGATCGTATCCGCCTCGGCGTCGATCGGTTCGCCGAGATCTTCGAACGTAGGGGATTCGCCACGAAAACTCTCGATCGCATGCCACGAACCAAAGGTGGTTCTCGGGCTTCTTCCACATTATTGTTCCTCCGTTCCTTGTTCTCGCATTCGCATCGACGTTTGAAACATTAGAAACGCCGCATAGATAACCGGTATCATCGCATAACATATATCATCACCCATATCACATATCATCACATATACCACATATCACGCACGATCACATATAATCATGCAATCTCGTCAACATATCATCGTTATGCATTTCACATAACATTATCATCACACATCACATAGATCATATATCATCACGGCATAGCTCATATCACATATAAGCATCAAACATAAACATCCCGTCATGTAGCAAGTTAGTATCGAATATTCAAAGTCCATGAAGGATTGTCAAAATACAAGATCAAGGTATGTCACCAAAAGGTCGATATGAGCAAAAGAATCGACTCCTTCATCGCCAAAGATGCCGCTCGTCCATGCTTCTAACAGATCTGCGCGATCGCCACTGCACACACCGACTACCTAGATCTCGCCCTCCATATCCGCCCACTATTCCCCATTCGTCCCAGCGGTTCCATTCTCCTCTCCTCATCCTCCCTTTCCTTCCTACCGTGGTTGAATTGGCCGCCGCCTGGAAAAGTGATCCCGCATTGAAGCAAGCTTCGTGGGTATGATCTCATCCAAGCCGTGCTCGATTGCTCGAGTGTCGTGAAAGCGTGCTGAGTCCTCTCTCGCGCTTGCCCTTCCTCAACATGCCCGACCTCATCGTAGTCATCGGCTATCCGATTACCGGTCCTCCGAGTCCTCACCGCCCTCCTCATCCTCCTCCGGTCCTCCTCCTCCGAGTCTCCTTCCCCGATGCCAACCCGACACGCCGGTGGCACGAAAATTCGATCCCGGCCTCTTTCCTCGCCATCGTCGGATGGACAATCTCTCGCCGGGAGGTTCCCGCCAAAATCGCTCCGGTCCTTCGGAAGGTAAGGATCGCCGATGGAGGTGTAGTGACCGGTGTATCCCGATGCATCGGTGATCGTCGAGCGATGGTCGCTCTCCCAAAGGCTCTTCGGGAACATCATCCCTATCATCAACTGATCGATCCTCGAACATGCCTTGCTATCACATCCTCCTCGATGGTATACCTCGATGATCGGTCCACCGCCTCCATACTCGAGCGCAAACTCGGTGAAATCCAAAGTAAGGTGCCGGTGATAGGATCCCGTCTCGAACATCACGTATCTCGCTTTCTCGCCCACGGTTGCCAACTGCTTGGTAGCCTCTCACAACCGATAGTAAGCCTCATACTCGATACTTTCCCACCGCCTCGGATCTTTCTCCAAAATCCAACAAATCTCCCGTAAATACTCCCAAAGGCTCATGGACATTCTGGTACATTCCACGAATTTACGGATCCGCTCATCCATCCTGTGGGATCTTAACCAACGTTGTGCGGGCCATCAATATCCATAAACCTACATGTTAGTTTATCAACATAACAACAAATATTCACGCTTCCTTTTCTCGCCCTAATATCCGGGTAATCATGTCTCAAACACATGTTCATTTCAACACATATCAATATCAATATCGATATTTATCATAATAACCACGTAAGCAAATATAGGATTCACTTACAAGCACTCGTTTATCAAAATAAACAAGATTTTCAATCAACAATGCATTGCTATGTAAACACATAGACTTACATCAACCATACGTGATCACATTAATCACATCGTACCACATCAATGGTTTTCATATCACAGCCACACAGGCCTTTTTTTTGTTCCATCAACAATCACTTCCACATCCACATCAACACCCAACCATACCACATCCATCTCACCTCAACATCCACATCACGTTTACATCACGTAAACTCTTACCATGCCAAAGCACATGAAATCGAGATCATATCAAGCTCACATAGCCACATAAAGCACCAACAAATAGACACATACCTCATCCCCTTTTTAAAGGAGGCGGACTGACGGTGAGCTGAGGGTAGCTGTACCTGATAAACAGTTTAGAAGAACAAGTTCTAAACACTCAATTTCAAGAACGCACATGATATAAAGCAAACAAACTGCTTTGATATCGGATAACAAAGCTAGAGATCAAAGCCAAGAACCATTGCTCTGATACCATGCTGGTATCAGATAATAAAGATAGATGTCAGGGCCAAGAACATTGCTCTGATACCAAGCTGTCACGCCCCAATTCCCGAGGGAAGGCACGAATGTCGGGGTATGATTAGGGGTGGGGGTTAAGAAGGGAAGAATGGGAATACATATAACATACACGATAAGAAGATGTGACCATGAAATCGGGCAGATCTCTATAACTAGGACATATCCTCGAAGGGAGGGTGCACAAACAATCCACCAATGAATAACATCGATATCATAACCTCGAGAAAACATGATCTTGGTTTATGATAAGTAATGCAAGGAAGCAAAATAGCATTACACCACGCTGACTAGACCGTCAACCACATAGCATGCTCATATCGAGACTCACGTGAGAATAACATAACAAATCTTGTTCCCAATCGAAAAGCAAATAAGGGACAAGAATACATCAATATCGTAGTACGATATAACACAACATCGCTGGAAGCATAGCATGAAGAACCCACGCTCCACCCTCGCCGTCGCAGTCCACCCTCCTCCATCCGTGAAAAGATTTGAAAAGAGTTTGGGGTGAGTACTAGCGCACTCACCGGGTTTTATCATAAATCAAAAGAATCATGATGCCGTGTTTAGAGCACTTACCTTAGAAGGTTTTAAAGCGTAAATCCACTTCTAAGTAAGCAAAATAGATTTTCCATTTTCGATACCTATCCGTTATTACCGTTGTCCTCATCATAGAACCATGAACCACGGCTCGGACGTATCCCGTCACCCATCACATGTCATTCATTCGCCCGAACATATCCAATCGGCCCATGCCCTAACGTATCCAAATGATTAACTCGGTGTGGACTTGTGGGTCAAATCCCCATCGTAACCATAACCACCTCATTACCATTTCCGTGTGGACTTAGGGTCTATCCCCTTCGTAACCATAACCACGTGTTCGGGTCTATCCCCTTCGATCAATACTCAAGATGGTGATCAACCCACCGAATAGAGATCCGTGCACAACCATGATAGAACCATATCTTGATCGAGAACGATAATAATTTCATAAAAACATTTTACGGCGTATATGTTTTATTTTGAAATATCGAGTAAATAACTCAAAATAGCATATATAACCCAACTCAGCAGACGAAAACGTCAACCGGAGATATCTACGGATCCGATGACTTCACCGATTGCGACCGGTAGGTACCGGTAACAAGACGGAACAACCTTTGGGGTCACTTCCCATAAAGCAAAGCAACATCGTGATCCAAACGAAGATCAAGCAAAACTAGGTTTTCGACTTTCGAACCCACATTGGCACTCTCCGGTTTTCAAATCAACTCGATGCGTAAGGAAATATATTCGGGCATCAAGACCAATAATAGGGTACTTTCAAAATATGCATGCATGCAAGTTGACTCAAATCTTAGCAACAAGAAGCTTAAAAATTGATCCTATCCTCGATCTAGATAAACCATCCAAAATCGATGCATGAAAATGGAAACATAAGCAATATGCATAACGACGAACATGGAATGACAAACTATGTTGAAAATGGATAACCCGGCATGTACTTCCTTTAGAAAACTCAAGCAACGGAAAACATCCCGACATGCGAAACGCGAAAAATGTAAAACGGAATCGGTACTTTAGTAGAATGCATAGCCCGGAACTCAAAACCTAAAGGACCGTAGCAGGTGGCAGGGTCGGCCACCAAATCGATGGCCAACAAGGCAATCGGCGGCAATGGGCGGCGGCGGTAATGGCTAATTGGTCGGCCTCCGCCGCCGCCCGTCCTTTAGAATCCCGAGTTCTATGTTATACAATCTACTAAAAGGCGGAATCAAAACAAGAAAAGGACAAAACAAAAAACGGGCTCTTGGGGTGGTTGATCGGCGGTGGTGGCTCGAAGCAGCGCAATGGCGCCGCCACGAGCCTCCCGCCGATCCCCACTCCTCCGCCGCTCAGCGTGCACTGAGCTGCTCGGCTCTTCCGTAAACACGAGAGACGAAGGAAATGAACGTTGAAAATGAAGGCCTAGCCTCCTATTTATAGGAAAGAGGTCAAGGCAATGCTTCGCAAGCGTCTTTTTTCAAAAACGCAAAAGCGACGCAACTTTTGCAAACGGACTCCAAATTTAGCAAACTTGGTACCCATGGACACGAAATAAAATACCGGACACAATGACTATAAATAAGATATGCTTTAAAAGACCAATGAAAAGTCCGGTTTTGATAACTTCCCGAGTGTCAAACCTTCATGGGTGGTCGAAAACTCTGATACTTAGTGTCTATGAATTCGTCATAAGACACTCTTCACAACGCCTGAGGTTTCGTGACGGTCGCATCACCGAAACAAAAAGTCAACCTTTTGACCTTTTCTCGAAAAACGTGCCATGCAAAATGAAGCTTAAAAGGACGGGTATTACGTAAGCTCTCGACGTCGATAGATATAATCGCCGATATCTCACGGCATATCCTCGCCATCGGATGGCGCCTCTCGTGATCAGTCGAAGCACACCGTCATAATGTGATGTACCACGGGCATGTGCAGCAGCCCAATGACGTACAAAATGAGCGAGGAACTCGCCGATGTCGTCTACTCGGTACATCTGATAGGAACGGTAAGAGCGTACCACATCCTCGGGTGTGACTCTAGAAGATAAAGGGAGCCTAGTCGTAAAACCCGTCTGAACCATCTTATATTCCTAAGTTCTTATGAAACTACTTTCATGGTTTGGTCTCTGGGAAGAGACTGTATGGTTCCTTAGGACAGAATAAACGTTCGATGTCTAGCCTTCGGGTAAAGGCTAAGTGGTCACCCTATCTTATTGGGTTCTGGATTCCTTATTTCTATTTGCATCATAACATTCGATCATAATCGTTCCTATAATGTACCTACAACTTGATCTTTCTTTTTATACTTCCTTAACGTTATACTTTGATTCTTTTCATTATTGCCACGATAGAGGCAACATGCATGGTGTTCAAAATTCCTTCGCGTAGAGAGGTTGGGGCTCATAACAGTGCGAACCTCCAGTTAAGCAATCACTTCGTCATTGTAGACTCGTCGCCTTCTCATCCTCAAATCCATTCGGATTGTAATTCTTAAAATTTCTATGTTATCGTTCTTCCTTAGTACTCCGTTCAATCGGGGATACCTTATGTTCTCATACTAAGTTCGACGCAAAGGGATCATGCGTCTTAAGAGTCTATGTTCTCATGGGGAAACATACTCATTTACATCCTGCTTCTAGCATGCTTTGCATATAGCACTAAACACAGATCATGACATATATTGCAATAATCAAGTATCCTCATATTACTCTCTTACAAAACCCCTAAAGTTTACAACTTTCTTTCAAACTAATGACCAATTATTTTGAAAGAAACTTTTCAATTTCAAATCATTCATTTTTCCAAAATATATTTCGACCTTCAAACTAAGCAAAATTTGTAAGTCTATTTCACTTTCTATATACTTCCATCATTTCAAACTACCTTCAGTTGAGATAGTTAAATTTTTCCTCGTTGAGCAGGACGGCGATGGAGTGCAGTGGCAGTCAAACTCCAACAATTTCTAGACTCAACCTTCAACTAAGGATTCAATGAAAGGGTTTCTAGGGTTCAGAGCGAACAAGTGCTCTGATACCACTTTGTGACGAGCCGACTTCTCAATGAAGTACGGATTAAATGGATCATCACTCGTATGATAATGCAGCGGATATTTACATAACTAACCAATACAATTAACCATTGAACTACTCATAAATGCATGAACTGAAAGGAATAAACTGTTTCAATACCAACCCAAGTCACAGAAGGACTTGGCAAAAGGTTCAATATCCAAATGTAACCCAATCAGGGCGCAATTCAAGAAACGAGGTACGACCTTAAGTTCAATACGATAGTGAATAGCAGTTATAATCAAAAGACACCAAAACAATATCAGAGTTTAGCAACAATAAACATGTGGACATGCATATGACGATACATGCCCAAGGTTCTCGAAACCTTTCTATCATAGCAACAAAACAACTGCCACTTTGCACCACCTCGCACTCATCGCCAATCCCTTCTTAACCTGCACATCAAAAACGAGATGGAGGGCTAAGTACTAAAGTACTCAGTGGACCATTGCCGAAAACATTTTCTTTATAAAGTTATTGAACTACCACAATAGTGCATGGGGATTTTAGTTGAAAAAACTCATGCCTGTCAAATATTTTTTCATTTTCCAAAGTGTGTCCGGCCGAACTATTTCATCCACGTTGTTCCATATCTGATCATTCATTCGCGCACTATGAAGGTGGACACCTTCACATAGTCACCGTGACCGGTCGAGGTAGCTAACTTTAATGCACAATCACACGTGTACACAATCCGAGTTAGTCCTTAACTAAGTCAGATCTGATCGTTACCCTATTTTAACGTTGGTGGACCAACACATTCTCATACCACGTTGGATACACCAACCTCAGATAGGATCACAACAAAACAAAAACATTTGGCAGTCAATAACAGTTCATGCAATAATATTTAATAAAACTTTTATAAATCATGCTTTGAGGTATACATATCATTTTGTTTCAAGAGAGCCCACCTGCTAGACCGAAGCTATAAGTTCTAAGCGAAGCAGGGTGTGATTGTCATTTCTCGGCAACTACGTACGATCAAGTCCTTCATAAGAAAATAGATATTCTTAGATTTTTTCTATTGATCGGGGGTCGTTTATAAATTACGACTTAAAGTTCCCAATTAGGGGTTCCATGTGATTTCGTATGATGGTTTTAAGATAATTTCTATTATCTTACATTTTCAATTCCCAAACTATATTTCTTCATCATTCATAGATGAACCTCAACTTATGAGTCCTATACTCTGAGTCTAACCTCGACTCTAACCTTAGTGTTCTTCTAAACGTTATTACGTTATAGATTGTTAGTACTCAAATTATGATTGGTATATTAGAATATTCTCAAGCCACTAACTAGACTTAACAATTATAGTTACATCCTAGTAGGTTATGCTTAACGGCTTGTTGTATTAACACGACGAATAAAGGGGAGTCTTGACTTATGATTCAAGTTATCACATACTATCACATAAGTAAATACTTAGAGATTAACGAAGTTCTTTGTGAATACTAACTCGTCCTTTGAGGCATAAGGATCGACATCTTAAGTTTGAATCTTCGCTTACACTTTTCGACATTTTTTGTTTCTCTTAACTCGTCGGAGATTATGTAAATTATATAATCGCTATTCGTTGTCGAGTTATCTTAACGCTCAATCTAATATCGTATTAGGTTGTCGTTGTTGAGCATTAACATTGTAAGTCGACTTTTGATTTTTTTAACTTAGGAACTCACATTTGAGTATCCTATTATTAATAGAAAACCCTAATTTGTGTCTAACTTCGATTCTCATTAATTTCTTCTTAAGTTATCAAAATTTGTCGATTTCTTTTGGATTCTCGTACATAAAATACTATGTTGTTTACGTTTGAGGTTTTGTTTGTCGGCATAACATAAATATAACCATACAACACCATACACAACATATACC
Organism: Salvia rosmarinus; assembly: GCA_036937905.1. Classification (NCBI taxonomy): domain Eukaryota; kingdom Viridiplantae; phylum Streptophyta; class Magnoliopsida; order Lamiales; family Lamiaceae; genus Salvia; species Salvia rosmarinus. The sequence goes on along the minus strand of CM072815.1, from coordinate 37,905,823 downwards.
ATACTAAAGTATTAGAAAATCCTAATTTCTAACATAATACACAACCATTGTGTATGTGTGCATGAGTGTTCTATTTATTCATCATAATCACATATAATTCATTCTAAACTTATAGATTACTATCATAGCATCATTTACAATTAAAATCAAACTCATACTTAACCATTTTGCTATATTTTCGATAATTAGCAATAATTAGCATAAGTATCCAATAAATTCCAATAAAATCATGTTATGCTTCGATCATATTATACAATTTAATTACCAACTCAATATCATCAAATAAAATTTAAATCATGAGTTAATAAGCATTATATTTTCGATAATAATGATTTATTGAACAATCGTGTTCAATAAATTCCACAAAAATCATATTATACTTATATCATATACTAAACATGAAATATCATCCCATATCATACATTAAAATTAAAACACATGCTTATTACTATATATAATTTTCGGTAATATCCTTATATATATATATACTCAATAAATTCCACCCACTTCACAACATGTTTATAATATGCAATAAATATGGAATATTAAATATAAACATCAACTAAATATTTATAATATGAACTAAATGCTTGGAATTCTTTTTGTCCTCACACATACATTGTATATGTGTTCAATAAATTCCCAACAAGGCATAATAGGTTCATAGTATTTCTAAAAATCATATATCATATTATTTTCAACAAATAAAATCAAATAATTATTAATATATATATATATATATATATATATATATATATATAGTTTTGATCCAAATGAAATAAATAGGAGGAGTGTTTCCATAATTTCAAGATTAATATATGATGTTCATATCATATATCAAACATTATACCTCAACTATTTTTTAACAAATAAAATCAAAATAATTTTTAAAAATTATATATAAATTTCGGCCCTAACAAAATAAATAGGAGAAATAATTCAAAAATTCTCATCGTTATTCTATATGCTCCTAACACATCAACAAATAACAATATGAAATAACATTCACAAAAACATGTTTTATCTTCTATGAAAAAAATTCTAACAAAAATAAAAAAATACCAAACATACTCCAAAAATTCTCAAACTTTAAAAACAACCTTAAAACACATTTATAAACATATTTCATTCATGTCTTGAGAGAATTTGATGGCTAGAAAGACATGAAGAAAATGAAGAACAAAAATTAGGGTTCTTCATGAAAAAATTCCAAAAAAAATCTAATTTTTTTTTAATCCATTACAAATGAAGAGAATGATGAATGCTACCTTTTTATAGTCTTAAAAAATTATTTGGAGTGCTGTAATGGTTGGGAAAGATGGATTAAAGCTTAGGAAAAGTGAATGATTTTGAAAAACAAGAGAAACTTTGTTCCAAAGAGAGAGAGAGGAAATGGCTCGGCTTGGAACTGTAATTTGCTGAAACATGAGCTGTGGTGAGCCTATATGGGTGCCCATTGTGGTAGTTGGGAGAAGACTAGTCAAATTACTCGATTTGATATGTTAATACTGGTTCTTTAAGTTTTATCGCGCTTTCGATTGATTTCTCGGAACCTTAAGGTTTTATTTTCTTAAATAGCCTTAAAAAGAATTATTTCATAGTTTATAATAATTTCATGAAGTTCGGATTGTATCCGGTAAGTCAATTTTAAATTATCGCGGAAAAACAGCGTCCAGCGATTAAATTATGTTCATTTGAATTTCTATCGAATTATTGAGCTTTAATAATTAATTTGAGTCTTATAAATCATTTATTATTGATTTAGACCCTTGGTTTGAGTTTCGGTTTGTTCGGATCAGTTTAGGGTTTTCCGGTATATATTCCCGACGTTCGTTTAAGCTCTTCAGGAATTTCATTCAGAAATTGATTCTTATGAATTCTAAATTCATAATAATATATTCCTTCATGACTTTTATTTTTCTCATTAATTTCAATGATTAACACGGACTGAAATTTGATCCAGCTCGTGAATAGTACTTTTGAGACTGACCGGGCAAGTATGCTCGAAAATTCTAATTCTTTGGAATTTTAGAAATGCAATCCTTTTGTTGAGATTAATTCTAGATCTTTCATTTCATGTTCAGCCTATTCAGAAAACCCTAATCCGGTTGGACTACGCACTAGTTTTTTTTTTCTCTAGTTTTGGATCTCCGAATCGATTCTAGTTCGTTTCGTTGGTTACCTTAAACATAATTAAGGTCTTATCACTCTAAGCAATTGGTTTAATCATCACTAATAAAAGGTTTAAATTTTTCGGGTTATTACAGATACACTTCTTAACATGGTAATGAATCAATAATTGATTGAGCATGCGACTTAATCCAAGCAAATCACAATTTTTATCCATATGCATTTAATAATCGAATAACCAACTCCTATAGACCCCTTACATAAAACATCTCATTTTCAACATAATAAACAACTACAAATACCATATGTGACGACTCAAGGAGGATTATAAGACAATGTTCATTAAGTCAAACTTTTGAGTTGTAAACCCGAGTATCCTAATGTGGTTTCCCATACTCATCACTGATAAACGCGCATTTTACACGTTTATAGTTGATATTTGAAGATGAGTTTAGCTCGCTTAATGCGCTTATGTATCGATTCTTAATGTTTTATCTATTTCCGTAAGATAACGCTCTTGGGTGTTTCTTCGACGCTTTGTAGGTTTATATGTTGATAATCGAAGCAAGGAACGACGACGAAAAGTATTACAACCGACCTATTTCTAGCGACCAGCCTAGCGGTCGCTAGGCTGGCCGCTAGGAAACACGCGAGAACCCAGGAGCCGCGGCGAACCTCGTGCCGCGAGCGAAGCTGGCGCGAGAACTCACCGGACGATTTCATGCGACCGGTGCGGAATTGCTAGCGACCGCTAGCCCGGTCGCGGGTACCATGCGGCGCAAGGAGGACATGAAAGAAGAAGAGCGCACAGAGATGGCTCGCGGTCGAGCTAGCGACCACGGCGCAGCGATCGCGAGGCGCGGCAGGGCGCAAATTAGGGTTTCCACCCTTTTCTATAAATAGGCAAGAGCCCTTGCGCCTCAAGAGACCCATACGCCCCGAGCTCGCTTTCTTGATTTTCCTCGCTTTTCCATTCTTTAGCTTTAGTCTTTATTTAGTTTAATTCTAGTATTGATTTCGTTGTTCTAGTTTAGTTTATCGTTTCGCTATCGATCGGAACGTTTTGTCCGATCGTTTTCCGTTGTTTTCCGTTCGTTAAGCTTGGGATCGATTCAAGACCAACCATTGTTCATCCAACGCTTCCCTACGGGTTTTATATATTTAATTTCCATTTTTATGGTTAAATCGTATTTTATTCCGTTTATTATGTCTGGCTAGTTTTCCGTTCTAATCCTAGGGTTTGCATGATTCGATCCTATATGTTGTGAGTCCTGCTTTTGTTTTTACCTTCCGTGCATCGATTCATGATTCATGGTGCTTATTTATATGTGTTGATTTCTGATCAATCTTGATGCATATCTAGTTGCCAGTTAATGACGTAATTGTATTAATTGTCAATCGATCTTGAATGCATGATACAAATAAGCCTTGAGTCGTAACTGAGATAGGATATTCGTAGGAAGCATATTCTTAGTGATCCTTTTGAGTTGCTTATTTTCCTCTAGACGAATCGTGATAGGGAAAATTAGTAATCAACTGCCGCAATTGTCGAATCGAAGTTGTTGGTTATATATGTGATCTTCCGTCTTGTCCGGATTAAAGCGGTTAATAATAAGCGTGATAAACATCGTTAGGATAGGATTGGTGCATCCCTAGGGTTAGTCTTTCTTTATAGTTATCTTCCGTGAGTTTATTGCTTTATTTTATTTTTACGCTGGTTACCTTTGCTTTGATTAAATTCAAGCCCCAAAACCTCTCATCCTTTATCTCGTGTTGAATAATGATGAATTGTCGTTGAGCTAGCTTCTATGTTTTCGTGATACAATCTCGTGGATACGATACTTGCCACCCTATACTTACACTTTTTCGTGTGGAAAAGGAATGATCAAATTTTGGCGCCGTTCGGGATTGTTAAGATCACATAGGAATAATTTGACGATTTTGATTTATTAATTCAAGTTATATATATTATATTATTTATTTTGTCATAAATTCTCTCTTTCTCGTGTAGTTTATGCGTACAAGATCTCGTGGACCTCTCAAGTATTATTAGATCCCGAGATCGAAAGCTCTCAAAGGAGAAGAGGATGAGAAAGAGACGAGCCGCAATGGCGCCAATCCACGTAATCAGGGGCATTCCTCCCGAGCAAGTTGCAGCGATGCTAGCCGACTTTGCAGAGATGCAATACGGATGGCGAATATGGAATCATTGTCCCTGCTCGGCAGAAAGACCTCTCAATCACATGTACCGACATCCCACCGAGCAGTTCAAGGAGGCGGTTGGGGCCCGCACGTGAGATGCAAACAATTTCGAGCTCAAACCGCCCCGATCAAGATGGTCCAAGGAGGCGGTTTGGGGAGGAGTCACGGAAGACCCGGATGCACATCTCGAGACTTTTTCGATATTTGTGACACCATCAAATGTAATGGGGTGCCACAAGACACGATCCGGATGCGCATGTTTGGTTTCTCATCACAGTACCAGTGAAAGATTGGTTCAAGAGTTTGGACCGAATCGGCATCGACACTTGGGGAAACTTTATAGAAGTTTTTTGAAATACTTTCCGCGGTGAAAGCGCAGAAGATCATCGCCAAATCTCTCATTTTGCCAAAACCACGGCGAATCATTATTCGAGGCATGGGAGAGATTCGAGGTCTATTGAGACGATGTCCACAACATGGGTTCTCCAAGGAGCAACAAATCACACGCTTACGGTGGACCGATATGGCGCATAAGGAGCATGGTGGATGCTCGTCATGGGGTCTGCTTATTGAACCGACCAAGAGACGAGGTAAGCCATATTGTAGAGAGATGGTCGCCAACAACTATCAATGGCCAACGGAGAGAACGCCATTGTTCAAAGCAATGCTGTTGAGAATGATTCAAAATATGACGATCTCATGAAGAAGTTCACTCTTTTGAAGAGTCGATTGAGACAGAGAACGCCGACCACATCAATCGGAGGAATCATCCGAATTTCAACAACCTCCGCAGCTTCACCGCTCGTAATGGTTTAATTCAAGAGCCGAAGCCAAGTCTCAAGACATGATGCAGCGGTTGGTTGTAAGCAACCAACAATTGGCAACGAATCGCATTGCTCATAAGCAACACCGCGAAGATAAATCATTTGGAGTCCACCGTGACGGCTATGGGGAAGCATATGAAGATGTTGGATAATCAAATTGGTCAAATAGCCGCATAAGTGAATGCTCTACAAAAGACGGGACAATTTCCGAGTAATACGGAGGTGAACCCGAAGAATCAATGCCGCCATCCGCACGAGGAGGGCGAGCTACCCGAGCCCCTACCAAGAAGAAGAGGCTGAAACACACCGAGCGAGAAACTGCGACCGAGCTCGCGACCGCGAGCCCGTCGCGAGTCCGCATATTTTTCCACGAAGCCCGCGATCGGCGCGCCCGCACCCCGACCGCGAGCCATCGAGCTGTGGCGCCGAGCTGTTCGCGAAGCGACCCGCCGCTAGCCACCTCATGAGCAATCAAAGCGAGCAGTCGCCGAAATCATGAGCTCGCGCGCCGCAAGCTCGCACACGAGGAAGGAGTCCAACAAGCAATGATACCTCGCGACCTACCCAGCGGTCGCGAGGTCGACCGCGAGGCGTCCCCAGAAGCTAATCGTCGCACGTACACTCCTCCGGTCCCATTTCCGAGTCGACTTGTCAAGTCGAAATATGACGAGGAGTTTGCTCGCTTCAAAGAGGTTTTTCAAAAAGTTGAGATAAATGTGCCTCTCTTTGAAGCGCTGCGAAACATGCCGGGATACATGAAATTCTTAAAAGACGCGCTTGCAAGCAAGAAGAAGCTGGGGAAATTTGAGAAAATTACCCTATCCGAAGAATGCAGTGCCGTCTTGCAAAGGAAGCTCCCTCTGAAGCAGAAGGATCCCTAGCTTCACATTAGAGTCGAGATCGCCGGCGAATTTTCCAAATGTTTTGTGCGATTTGGGCGAGCATCAATCGATGCCATTGAACGTTTTCAACCGCCACACCTAGGAAAGATGAAGCGGACGAAGATTTCATCGATGATGGCTGACCGTCGATCACATATCCAAAAGGTATCATTGAAGACGTGTTGGTAAGAATTGTGATTTTGTTTTTCCGCCGACTTTGTGATTTTAGATATTCCCGAATTCAAACAACAACCACTAATCCTTGGTAGACCTTTTCTAGCAACCGGTCGTGCGTTGATAGATGTGCGGAAGGCAATCTCACGCTTCAGACAATCGATGAGAGCTCAAGATTTCCATATCGACGCCATCAAGCAACACGACGGTGGAAAGCCGGAAGATTGTCGCCGATCACGATCGCCGCCCCACACGCCTCGCGTTTAGAGGTACTCGATGGATCGAGGAAGCTGCGAAGGAAAAAGTGGACTCGGCATGGAACCCGAGTGTATCATTCAAGTTTGGGGGGGGGGCCACCTCCATAGTCAGTGGTGAAGATCCGTGAATGCTAAGTTTAGGAGGATCCACGAGTTGAGAAGGATTTTGTTGCCACAAAAACGCCGGATTGAAAAAGGTTAGTAATGGTCTAGCTAAAGACGTTAAAGTAAGCACTTGTTGGGAGGTAACCCAACGTTTTCTTTGTTTTTGTTTTCGTGTTTTGTCGTGTCTTTCGTTTGGGTTGTTTTTTTGTCGTGTTTCTGTTTTTCTTTTCGTTTTCGTGTCTGTCGATCAACGAGTTAAGTGAAGTGTGTTAATCCATGTGGCTAATGACGATAGAAAATTTTTGTGAAATTTAATGATAGTGCGCATGATATGTTAGAAAATGACGCATGAATGACGTGAGATGGCTTAGGCTTGTTGTTTTTCACCATTTGCTTAACCCGTGAGACTTGAGCTTCACTGTATACATATCTTGATACAGTTTCTGTTAATTGTGTGATATCGTGCATGTGATTATCTTCTAGAACTTGCCGTTCTTCTGTGTCGAGACTGCACTATGTGTTTCGAATTTGGAAAGGATAAAAGGCCATCTTTGTTAACCACATATTCACCCAAACACTAACCCGATGTTATATACCATTTGTCGCCTTCTTTGAGCCTTTATTAGATTTTTTCTTCGATTAACCGATGATAGGAGGTGAGGATGGATATGGGAATCAAAAGGGTTGAAATTTTGATGTAGTTATGGCGAGAAAAGTTGCTTTTAGAAAAATACATCTGTGGTGAAGAATAGTACCTTTGTTATGAAAGTGAAACCTTATAAGCTCTAGAAAAGAAAAGAAAAAAAAGAAAAATGTTAAGTTCACTATGAGTGTTGAGCATAAAGGGTCTTTAATCAAAGTATAGGTACCTTCTGTGGCATTAAACGTTGATTTAGCACATTGGGAGAGAAGAGGAAAATGGACAAAGTCCATATGTGTCGAAATGTATAAATGGTGGTGCTTGGAATATTCTTGAGTCACTTAGCCATATTTTATCCTACCTTAACCAATGTGCCTACATTACAACCTATGAAAAGACCTCTTTGATCCTAATTTGAACACAATGACGTGGTGGAGATATTAGAGAAACGGCAAGCCTATGGTAAGATGTTGCATTGCATTGATCGTTGAGTGTATACACATCCTTAATTTCTTTATGAGTTTGAGTGTATCCTCTATGTTCTACACACATGCCTTTGTGAGGGTTGAATTAAATGAGTTTTTACCGTAAATTGTTGTTTGTGTTGAGTGGACTAACGTCGTCATGTGCACTAATGTTTTTGAGCGTTCATATGTTTGGAGGCTAGAATGGTTATCATCTTTGCTACGCTCGTTGATCTTCGTTGTGTCTTTACGTTACGCTTTTGTTTGAGGACAAACAATGCTTTAAGTTTGGGGTTTGATAAACGCGCATTTTACACGTTTATAGTTGATATTTGAAGATGAGTTTAGCTCGTTTAATGTGCGTTTATGTATCGATTCTTAATGTTTTATCTATTTCTAGAAGATACTGCTCTTGGGTGTTTCCTTTGACGTTTTGTAGGTTTATATGTTGATAATCGAAGCAAGGAACGACGCACGAGAAAGTATTACAAACTGACCTATTTCTAGCGACCAGCCTAGCGGTCGCTAGGCTGGCCGCTAGGAAACACGCGCGAGAACCCAGCGAGCCGCGACCGCAACCTCGTGCCCGCGAGCGAAGCCTAGCGCCGAGAACTCACTGGACGATTTCTCGCGACCGGTGCGGAATTGCTAGCGACCGCTAGCCCGGTCGCGAGGTACCATGCGAGCGCAAGGAGGGACCGCGAGCGAAGAAGAGCGCGCGCGGGAGATGGCTCGCGGTCGAGCTAGCGACCGCGAGCAACGATCACGAGGAGGCGCGGCAGAGGCGCAAATTAGGGTTTCCACCATTTTCTATAAATAGGGCAAGAGCCCTTGCGCCCCCAAGAGACCCATACGCCCCAGAGCTCGTTTTTCTTCAGTTTTTCCTCAGTTTTTCCATTCTTTAGCTTTAGTCTTTATTTAGTTTAATTCTAGTATTGATTTTCCGTTGTTCTAGTTTAGTTTATCGTTTCGTTATCGATCGGAACGTTTTTGTCCGATCGTTTTCCGTTGTTTTCCGTTCGTTCGCTTGGGATTGGATTCAAGACCAACCATTGTTCATCCAACGCTTCCCTACGGGTTTTATATATTTAATTTCCGTTTTTATGGTTAAATCGTATTTTATTCCGCTTATTATGTCGGCTAGTTTTCGTTCTAATCCTAGGGTTTGCATGATTCGATCCTATATGTTGTGAGTCCCGCTTTTGTTTTTACCTTCCGGCATTGATTCATGATTCATGGTGCTTATTTATATGTGTTGATTTACGATCAATCTTGATGCATATCTAGTTGCCGCTTAATGACGTAATTGTATTAATTGTCAATCGATCTTGAATGCATGATACAAATAAGCGCTCGAGTCGAATCGAGATAGGATATTCGTAGGAAGCATATTCTTAGTGATCCTTTTGGAGTTGCTTATTTTCCTCTAGAGGCGTAATCGTGATAGGGAAAATTAGTAATCAATCGCCGCAATTGTCGAATCAAGTTGTTGGTTATATATGTGATCTTCCGCCTTGTCGGATTAAAGCGGTTAATAATAAGCGGGATAAACATCGTTGTGGATAGGATTGGTGCATCCCTAGGGTGTCTTTCTTTATAGTTATCTTCCGTGAGTTTATTGCTTTATTTTATTTTTCTCGCTGGTTACCTTTGCTTTGGATTAAATTCAAGCCCCAAAACCTCTCATCCTTTATCGTGTTTCAATAATGATGAATTGTCGTTGAGCTAGCTTCTATGTTTTCGTGATACAATCTCGTGGATACGATACTTCGCTTACCCTATACTTACACTTTTTCGTGTGGAAAAAGGAGCGATCAATCACTTTTGAGCTTCCATTCGAGAAGCAACATAGAGCGAGATGAGTAGAGCCCCTTATTCCAACCTTAAGCTCACTTATTCAACCATCAACAAATTATTCCAACTTTTTTTTATAACAATCTTTTTCATATTTTCATAATTTTTTTTCTGAGATAAGACACGCAAGGGGACCATATAAATAGCAACGACAATCAACCACACATATCACTTTATCACAATTTACTTTGACGTGCCCCACAACTAGACCAATCATTAACAGTTATCAAGTCAAGTCATGCATCGATAAGAATTACTAGAAATCAGTTCAGACATGCATAACCAATCAAATCATGCTCACTCAACTCTACTCGTATACTAGACGATAAAGCATATTCAAATCCAAACAAAAGGTATAAAAGGGAGGACGACACACACAAAAAACACAAGTCACATGCAAACAAACAAAGACGGCAAGCACGCCTCCATACTTTAGACAAAAACCAAAAAGGTAAAATGTAGAAGTTAACTTCCCTGAAATTGGGGGAGCATGTCAACTAGGTACGTCGATGATGACGTACAGTGGCTTGAGTGTTCATAATATACAGCTTGTCATAATTCTCATCTCACTTATTAAAACCTAAAAACAAAAAGAAACAAAACATAAAAAACAAATAAACTCTAGGGTTGCCTCCCACGCAGCGCTCGTTTCTATGGCACGAGCTCCACCATGAAAAATGGACTATCCATAGTCCTTTACCTGTAGGAATATCATCTCAGCCAGAGCATCAGTAGTAACAAGGTAAGCACAAAGGACAGTCAAGGCATCCAATAATAAATCAATTAAGCTTAAATCAAACATCCTATTCTTCAAAGAAAAATATAACCTCAACTCCTAGAGCACAATACTTTGGTGAATTAGGATGTTGAAATATTATAGATGCTACCTCAACGTTTGTCCTCTCCTCATCCTCCAACTGGTTGAGAAAGAGATCATGTTGTCAATACTTAGTCTCAACTTGATGAAACCTTGACTCTTCACTTTCATTATCTATCCTAATTCTCTCCTCAACTTCATCATCTTCAAGGAATATGACAGAAGAAGTCTGCTCCAGTTGACTCGACATCTCCTCCACACTTTGGTTGTGAACCAATTCTTCCACTGTCCTGGCTAACTGACTAACTTGGATCATTACACGTTCAATAGATGCTTCCAACATTTTGAACCTTTGCTGACTCATTTGTATGAAAGACGTCAGTGTGTCTTCCAATGTTGGTTTCATCGGCTGACTCGTCTGAATGAAAGCCTGCAATGTATCCTCCAATGTCGGCTTCACCGGCTGTTGCTGGAACAAGAGGTCCTGACTATATTAAGAACTCTGAGGATGCCTCCAGTAGGGATCATAGGCTTGATGCTCATAGCCTGATGGGTATCCCTCAAAATAGTCGAATTGGGCTCCTTCTTCGTAAGAAGAATTTGCCCAATACGACGAGTTTTCCTCCTCTAGGCTTGTCTGACCATATTCGTATCGCTGATAACCCTGCATTAACAGACACTAACTACAAAAATAAGATCACACGCACCTATGGGAGAAAATAGTAACAAAGAAAAAGAAAAAGAAAGAAATAAAAGAAACACGGTGGGAGAAACAGAAAAATAAAAGGAAACACAGAAAACAAAGCGACATAAAACCTAAAGCCTTCCCCGACAACGACGCCAAAATTTATTCCGACCAAATTGTTCTTTTACGTTGCTCGCAATAGTACAAGGTCCTTATAGAGTGGTAAGGTCGACCCAAGTCGAATCTCTTGAGGAAGGCTTAACAGGGTTATGGTTTAATGTCACACACAGAAACATAAAAGAAATACTAACGTCCTAAAACAATGGGATCTGTCACGGAACGGACGAAAGCAGGAAATAAAATAAAGCAGGTAAAATGGATGCACTTGGTCAACAAGAGGAACTAGTAGATACACATAATTATAGACGGTGTTCTAGGGTTCAAAATCTATCTTCGCTATTAATAAGCCAAAGACTGGTACACAATGCATAAAACCACCCACGCTTCTCACCTTAGCATTCAACAATAACTAATCTCTCGACCCCGTCAATGTTAGACTCGAAATTAATAGCGGGGAATCTCTCAATCCAACCGCCATCAACTACGAAGGATATTTAACTACAAATGCACACGATTGCAAAAACCATATCCACATATATTAATTACTCAACAACAAATCAATCTCTTGACCCCGTTCGTTGTCAAACTTATATCTAACATAAATCTGCTCTCGCATTACTTCATAATCAAACATAAGCACATATATCAACCTACACTATCCTTTCGAACACCATGTATGAAGATCATGAAATAATCAATTTATATGGATAAGAAAATTATAAATCATCAACACAATTAATCACGATTCAAGACAAGTACAATCCAATATTTATTTCCCAACAAATCGATAATTCATCTCATAGTAGAAATTATCCTCATAATAATTACATAGACATAATAAAACGAGAAAAACTTACAAACCATTCATAGATAAATTCGTCTTCCAAAAATCCAGAATCAAACAATCCAATTGTTAATCCAAGTACAATAATTAAATGGAAAGGAAAAGGAAAAGAAATGAGAAAGAAAAAAAAAAAAAATGCGTGCGTGAGAATTGTTGTCTAAAAGCGTGTCACGCCCCAATTCCTGAGGGAACGCACGAATGCCGGGGTGTGATAAGGGGTGGAGGTTAAGAAGCGGGGAAGAAGAGGGAGGATACATAAAGCATACATAATAAGAAGATACGACCATAAAATCGGGCAGCATCTCCTCTATAACTAGGACATATCCTGAAGGGGTGGGGTAAGCAAACAATCCACCAACAGAATTATATCGACACCATAACTTCAATGAACGTGATCTTGATTTATAATAAGTAATGCAAGAAAGCAAAATAGCATTACACCCTGTTGACTAGACCGGTCAACCACATAGCATGCTCATATCGAGACTCACAGCATAATAACATAACGAACCTTGTTCCCAATTAGAAAGAAAAATAAGGGACAAGAATACATCAACATCAGAGTACATATATAAATAGCACAACATCGCGGAAGCATAGCATGAAGAACCAGCAGCTCAACCCCTCAGCGTCGCCCGTCCAGCCCTCCTCCATCTGTGAAAAGATTTGAAAAGAGTTTGGGGTGAGTACTAGCGCACTCAGTTGGGGTTTTTATCATAAATCAAAATTCATGATGCCGTGTTCAGAGCATTTACCTGAGAAGGTTTTAAAACGTAAATCCACTTCTAAATAAGTAAAATAGATTTTTCGTCTTTCGATACCTGATCCGTTATTACTGTTGTTCTCATCATAGAACCACGGCTCGGAACGTATCCCGCCAGCCCATCACATCTCACTCGACTCGGAACATATCCACCACCCACAATATCTCGGCCCGAACATATCCGATCATTACGCCGGGCGTATCCGGTGGCTAACTCGGTGTGGACTTGAGGTCAAATCCGTCGTAACCATAACCACCTCATTACCATTTTCGTGTGGACTTTGGGGTCTATCCCTTCGTAACCATAACCACGTGTTGGGTCTATCCGCTCACGATCAATACTCAAGATGGTGATCAACCCACCGAATAGATATCCGTGCACAATCACAATAGAACCACATCTCGGATCAGAGAACAGTAAAAACTTCACCAAAACATTTTACGGTGCACATGTTTTATTTTTTTGAAATATCAGAGTAAATAACTCAAAATAAGCATATATAACCCAACCTACACAGACGAAAACGTCAACTGGGAGATATCCACAGATCCAACGACTTCACCGATTGCACTGGTAGGTACCTGGTAACAAGAAGAAACAAATTTTGGGGTCACATCCCACAAACCAAAGCAACAACGTGATCCAAACGAAGATCGAAGCAAAACGGGGGGTTTCGACTTTCTACACACACATTTGGCACTCTCCGGGTTTTCAAATCAACTCGATGCAGAAGGGAAATATATTCAGGGCATCAAGACCTATAATAGGGTACTTTCAAAATATGCATGCATGCAAGTTGACTCAAATCTTAAAAGCGAAGAAGCTTCAAAAATCGATGCCTATCCTCAGATCTAGGATAAACCATCCAAAATCAATGCATGAAAATAGAAACATAAGCAATATGCATAACGAGGAACATGGAATGACAAACTATGTTGAAAATGGATAACCCGGGCATGTACTTCCTTTAGAAAACTCGAAGCAACGGAAAACATCCCGACATGCAGAAACGCGAAAAACAGAAAAACGGAATCGGTACTTTAGTAGAATGCATAGCCCGGAACTCAAAACCTAAAGGGCCCATAGCCAAAGGGTGGCCCGTTGACCACCAAATCGGCGACCAAAGGGGCGGCGGGCGGCGGCGCTAACGGCGGCGGCGGTTCGGCCAAATAGGCCGACCTCCGGCCGTTTTCTCGTCCCGTCCCTTTAGAATCCCGAGTTCTATGCTATACTATCTATGGAATCAAAATAAGAAAATGACAAAAACGGAAAAATGGGACTACCGGGGAGGGGCTGATCGGCGGTGGTGGCGGCGGCAGAAGACAATGGCACCACCGCCAGCCTCCCTGCCGATCCCCACTCCTCTGGCGCTCTGCAGCAGTGCACAGAGCTGCTCGCCTCGTCCGTAAACACGAGAGACGAAGGAAATTAACATTGAAAATGAAGGCCCTAGCCTCTATTTATAGGAAAAGCAGGGTCACATTCTTGCTCGCAAGCGGTCCCTTTTCGAAAACGCAAAAAGCGACGCAACTTTTACAAACGGACTCCAAATTTAGCAAACTTGGTACCCATGGACTAGAAATAAAATACCGGACACAATGACTATAAACAAGATATGCTTTTAAAAGACCCATGAAAAGTTCGGTTTTTCGATAACTTCCCCGGAGTGCCAAACCTTCGTGGGTGGTCGAAAACCTGCATACTTAGTGTCTATGAATTCGTCATGAGACACTCTTCACAACGCCTGAGGTTTCGTGACGGTCGCATCACCGAAACAAAAAGTCAACCTTTTTGACCTTTTCTCGAAAAACATGCCATGCAAACCTGATGCTTAGGAAGGACGGGGTATTACAAAGCGACTGAGCATCCCTTTAAATAAAACCCACGAAAAGCCCACGAAAGATGCTAAAAATGGGTCCAAAAAGCACGTCCAACGCCAGACGGATGAAACCGGCACTGGGTGTGGCTCTCTGGAAAGGTCGGAGAGGACACCCCAGCGCCGGATGGAACGAAATCGGGGCTGGGATGACTCTCTGGATGGAACATAAAGAGTGACCCAGCACCGGACGGAGGTGAGGCCGGCGCTGCGGGGGCCAAGGCCACATGCTTCCACCGGTACTACTAATGCAGCCGGCGCTAGGCACACGAGAATAGGCGAGGCCGACGCTTCAATCCAGCGAGCAACGCGCGGGGGTAAGCTCACGTGCTTCCGGGGTACAACGCCACCTGCTTGGCGCTGGCGTGTAGTGTGTGGCGATTGGGAACTGACGCCCTTCCGGGGGGCAAGACCTCATGCTTCCGCCGGTGTCACGACCCTACTACTTAATTAAATAATTAACTAAGTAATCAGGTTATGACTGGATTAGAATCAAATGAGTTTAACTAACTAATTGACCATCAACATAAAGATCAAGGTTAACATTTAAAAGTTTCATATGAGTTTGACAACGGAAGGATGATTGAATGTCATGTATGAAGACATGACACTCAGGGCATAATAATAATTACAATAAAAGAACCATAGCTCAGCATTCTTTTCCATGGTCATCTCCGAGCTCAACCTGCATATAAAAAAATGCAGAGCGTGAGTACCAACAAGTACTCAATAGATTTTTGCCAAACATTAAACTTAAACAACTTACCGGACTTTCTCAACGTAAGGGATGAAATAAATAATACCTGAATAGATTTTCAGTGACAATAGATTTTATGCCATTGTAACAATGCAATCTAATGTAATATTATGCTATGCTGGTATTATCTTCCTGTGTTGGGCCCGAAGGTTACCAATCACAGTCCTGCCCTATCTACGTTCTTTGGTAATGAGAAGCAGGCCTCCTTCTCAATACCATGACCGGTCTACATAATCATAAACTTCCCTGTTATTACCGGTACAATCATAAAATTTCCGATCGTTGCCGGTCTATACACTTATAACTTCTCGGTCATTAACATAATTCTTCCGTAGATAGGTAACATGAACTTATTTTCAATAATAACATGATCTTATGTTTAACAAACAACATGAATTTATGTTCAACAAATAACATAATCTTATACTCAACAAGTTATACGATCTTATGCTCAACAATATCATGATATTATTTTCAATAAATAACATGATTTTATTTCCAACCTATCGAAAATCAATATTCCACAATAATATGCAAGATATAAATGAAATATTCAATATCGAACACACTTTATTGAAAAGAAACCTACCTGGCACGTCGTCACTCGAGGATTTCCTCCTTCTCTGTCACAGCCCGACTACTTAACCAAGTAATTAGTCAAGTAATTAGGCCGTGACGTGGGTTAAGAAGGAAATTATGGTAATCGACAACATCAAATATGACCAATAATTCATATCGATCACAATGTGTGACCTCAACTTTCATCATGAAGTAATCAAACATTTATGGTTCAAGGAAGTAGAATTGAATTTGACAAAGGTTGATTCTAGGTCCTCAAACCATAATAAAGGATCGAATGAAGAAGAACAATGGTTGAGGACAGACAATCACAATAGGATAACCAATATCAAGAATATACGTATTCAAGCAATGCTTCGACAACAATAAGAATTTATCCAAGTTTCAAAGCATGATTCGACAATGTTTCCAAGGCATTATATATCATATTGGATTCAACGAAAACAATTCTGAACTTTCGAGTAAATCCTTGTTCACAGAGGCATTTCAATGAATCCATGTTCTCAGAATCAAGTCGACATTTTAACAACAATGCCGAGATCATACCAACAAAATAAGGACTATCGTCAAGATTATGATCAATTAAATGTAACAAAAACTCTAAAGCAGGTGAAGGCCAAAGTTCGGCAATGAGAAGTGTGGCTGAGAATTATGTATGATGACATTAAACTCAGGGCAACGAAACATGTTAACCTCAAATGAACAACATTGACAATTAAACATATCATCATGAATCAAATCATCTAGAGAAGCTTCTTTGCGCAGCATTCGATTCCAGCATCCTCTCAAGCTCAACCTGCACGTTTAGAAATACATGCAGGGCGTGAGTACAAAAATGCACTTAGTGGGTATATGCCGAAAACATAAAACATTGCTTTTAGAGCTATAAGATTGACTTGACATAACATTGCAATACACAGGGCTTTTAGTGAAATAACATGTGCATGCATCATCATAATAAACACTTACTTGCTTTCATTTCATAGCATCATAAAAATATGCATATGCATGTTCTCATGTCGGCCGATAACTTTCTCTTCCCATATCCACGGACTTTCTCTGTGTGTCGAGAAGTAGCCTCATTCTCTAATACACCTTGACCCGAAGGTCACTACCCGACGTCGGTACATACTTTCTTTCATTCATTCTTTCTTTCTTTCTTTCTTTCTTTCTTTTTTCTTTCTTTTTCTTTCTTTCTTTTCCTTTATTTATTTTCCTTTCTTTTCCGTGGATAGATAAATGCATCGTGCTCATGCTCATGCTCAAAAATAGGCAAGTCAGTCAACTTTGAAACTTTGCAAATAAATGCATATCATATCATTTTGAAAATATATAAAAGCATATTATATCATTTTAGAAAATATCTATACCCACCTGGCGACAGTCACTCGACGACTGTACTTTTTGTCTTTCATGTCTTTCTTCTTCTCACTTGGCCCTTCATTCGACATAAAGCGGCATAAAAGCCTATCAAGAATCAAACAAGAAATAACTTTTATCTTAGTCGTCGATACGACTATATTTTCTCGATATCAAGACACTATGGTCTATAACTACTTGGTTCATTGCATCCTCTAATATCTTAAACATATAACAAGACAGCATGAAGCCTCATATGTCTAAACGAGCATAGAAAACTCAACAACAAGCTTAAATCATCTAATCTTAGCCAAAAACCTAACAACCCCTTAAGACATAGCTTATGTCCGACGTTAAAATTTGCGCAAGACGTCGTCTATCTTAGACGAACCTTTATACATACTCAACTATCATCAAATATCACTAATCCATCACCAAAACCCAAGGATCAAAGCTTTAACATTCAAACCCAAACTTGACGTCAAACTGAAATTTTTCGACTTTTGAATACGTCGGTCGAAAAATCTGAATAAATCATTTTAAGCTTTATTCGTATCATAGAATCCAAATACGAAGTCAAAATGATCAAATAAAATCAAAAATCCAACATTATAGAAGCTAGGGTTTTCGGCCAACATAGGAGTTTTTGCATATGTTCGATTTCAAACGTTTTTCTTGCTCGAAACATGTTTATATCTACCCAACAACACATATATGAATGCAATTCAAGCATATCAATATCATATATTCAAGATCAAGACCTCTATATTTTAAGAAAATTTCATCAAAATTTCAAAGAATAAACATATGTTCAAAATTTCAACGTTAAACAACTCATCGGCGATGAATCGAACATAATATCAAGAAATAATCAAACAACAGCATGTCCTTCATAATTTCTCCAATATGACCGAAAATTAAACATGCTCATAAGTTCATATTTTTAAAAATTTCAAACCGTAGATGTGTTCTAGAGATAGAATTATACCTCGATTCGAAGACGGATTGAAATTTCAACGGTTGGATCTTCAAAAATTGGAGCTTGAAATTTCAAAAATTTAGTGTGTGTAGTGTGTGTGATGCACGAAAATATGGGAGAAAATAAAGAAAATGAATAGTAATAATATATATACTTATCCACAAATTTTCTATTTTCTTTTTCTTTTTCTTTAATAAGTGATTATTCATCATTAATCTAGAATTTTCTCAAGCTTTCTCCATTTTTCCTTTTCTTTAAAACATGATGAATAATCATGTTCTAGAAAGTTATAAAATGTACACTTTTCTATAAATAATACTAATGTTATAAATACATACTATTAATCCATACCATTCCGATTTCAAATCTCAATTTCTGATAAAATGTTCTCTGCTTGAAATTCTCTTTTAAAACTCAAATAATATATTATAAACATCAAACTTTGATTGTAAAAACATTTTTTTCCTCAAAAACCATTTTAGGTATTATGCCGACGATTAGGGTTTATACGGCGAACATATGTAACAAAGAGCAAAAACGTTGAAATCAAGACTTTGGGTTCAAAACTTCTATAAACACATACTTAGAATCTCAAAGCTCTTGAAATCTAAGTCTTCTTATTTTTGACAAGACCTAAGAATCTTATCTTAGGTTCTATCTCGAATCTATCTCAAATTATATCTTGTCGACTCGAAGCTTAACATAAAAGCTTCTAGCTTAAACAACTATTTCTTAAGGATGCAATGCCCTTCTCATAAGCTCTTAATCAGGAGCTAATCTCTGCTACAGGAATGCGGGGTATTACATTCTCGTTCTTCAGAATGCCCTTATCCTTATAATTAAAACAATTATCGAACTTAGTAACATTCTTATTCACTTGAGCATATTACATCTTATTCTTGATTTTACCAAATTCTAAGACTTAAGTTAGGCTATTGCATTCCTTAATATCTTATGTCCTTAATAAACTTAAATTTTAATAAGTTACATAACATGCCATAATTAAAAGAATTTAAGTAACCTATGCTTAGTTTCATTAATGTAAAACATTATCAAACCTTAACTTAAGGCAATCAAGTGAACAAATATCACTTATATACTTATCATAAGTTCACTAATTAAATTCCCAAAACATTTTATTAATATGCCGATTCTAACAAAATTTCGGCAGAGTAAGTTTTATAAAATGAATCGCCATTTTAATTCCAAATCCATCAAATTTATCCAAACTCCACCAAATCATCACCATATGCCTAGATATATGCTTAACAACTCAAAACAAGTTCAAACTAATCCATTTACATCATATTCTTAACATGCCCTTAAACCATATATTATGTAATTACATAAATTTTTCAATCCACAATCTATTTACTTTCAATCAATTCATATATATACTTATCCATCATCAATGATCATCAATCCATAATCAATTTAAATCCTAATCAAACTCATAATATAATTCTAGCAACTTAGTATAAACTTTAATATTTCAACTTTCACATTTCAAGCCCATAAAATCATATAAATTCAACTTAAGCATTATTTATATCCTAGATCTCAAAAATCATATCAAATACATCAAATAAAATCAAGAACTCAAGGTTCATCCAAGCCCCTTAATTTTCGAAAATGAGATATTATATATATACATTCAATTCATTCCAAATTCTTTTACCAAATCATGTTTATTTCTACTTAATTACACATATCTAAACTCAATTTTATCAAATTATAGCAAATAATTAACATGCAAAATTTAGGGTTTATGCTTACTTTAATTTACCAACTTCATGAATTTCAAGAATTTAAACCGTAGATTATAATATTTAAGCATCATAAACATAAAGAAATCAATAAACATAACAAAAATTAAACAATTCAACCTTAAATTCAATCTTCAAATTTTCGAAAACCACCATATATGAGAAGATCATATTCTTCAATTTAAACCATAAAAACTTGGATTAAGCAAGGTATTTACCTTCTTTGGAATGATTTCCAACAAATTCTACACTTAAACTTTAGATTAAAAGTGTAGAAAAATTTGTGTGTGTGAGTAGTGTGTGTGTGTCGAAAATGGAGGAAAGGAGAGAGCTTGAGGATGATCTAAATATGAATATTAGTTCTAGAAGATGTATTATGTACAGCTTTATTCATTTATTTATTCATTTTCTTTTATTAAAATTTTCAAAAATTGTATAGGTATTTTTCTAAAATTACTAATGTTAATCATTAATATTCTTTAATAGTAAAAGCTCAATTTTCTCATTAATATAAAGATCCAAAATAATTAAATCCATTATTGGAACACATATCATATAAATCTAGATTTAATTCTTTCATATGCAAAAATTCTAATAATTATTCTATAAATTCATAAATTTCAAAAATTATAGAAAATAATTTCTTTATCACTAGGTATTATTAAAATAAATTTATTTAAGCCATTTAATAGCTTAAACATTATTTCATTTCATTTTATAAATAAATTTCACATAAATAATAATTAATGCATTTCTTTAGAACATTTTCTATTTAATGAAATTTTTCATCCAAACATACAATATTAACCATATTTTTCCTATTTTATCATAATAAAACTTTTTCTACTTAATCTCTACTTCTTCTAAATTCTATTCCTTCGATTAGCAATTAATCGAATTTCTATCACTTACTAATTTATTATGCACTTCTTTATAAATTTTTAAGGATGCAATGCCTTTAAGTCCCTAATTAATACTTAATTAGTCTCTAATTAAGACTAAAAGATTTTCGGGTTACTACAGCCGGCGCTACGGATGCAGCCGGTAGCCACGTGAGAAGAGAGGTCGGCGCTTCGATCCAGCGAGCGACATGGAGGGGCAAGCTCACCTACTTTCGGGGGCACTCGTATGACGCTGGGCGATGGAAGCGTGCGCTGGGAAGGGCCCAGCGTCGGACGGAGGGCTAGAGAGTGGTGAGGCGCACGCTAGGACGAGCACAGTGCAGGACGGAGGGCTGGAGGCGCTAGAGATGGCGCAACGCCGGACGCGCTGGGGTGCACGCGCGTGCGCGACTTTGCTGTTTCGCTCCGTTCTTCTCGTTCGAATTCCGAATTACGATCCGTTTGCGCCTGTGGACTCTTATCGAGACGTTCTTCAATATAGTATAATTTCACATTCATCATTTTCATAGCCATTTCATCCTATTTAATGCCGTTTTTCTACAAAATATCGAAGTAAACCAAATAAGTCTGAATCCATAAATACTAATCAAAACGACGACATAAATAGAACAAACCATGGGAAACAACATGCATAAAGATATGAAGAATAAACACAAAATCATACTAAACAGATCTAATTAATCTTAAATCGATCTTAGTCGGTTGGAGTATTACATTAACCAACTAGACTACATAACATCTTTAAATTAATTACAAATTATCTATATATTAATAATTATTTTCAAAAAAGTTGGGGGGGGGGGTCCATGGGCTCCATGTCTAGGGGTGATAATCGGTTCGGTATCGGTTAACCGAAACTAAAATTTCTATTAACCGAATTGGAACAAAATCAATGACCGAAACCGATACCGACATCGATACCGATACCGATTAACTGATTCAGTTGGTCGGTTCGGTTCTCGGGTACCCGAAATTAATCGTTTTTTTTTAAAAAATTCTCTCTATTTTAAGTAATTTATAATAGACATTGTAAAATTGATAATCAATATATATATATATATATATATATATATATATATATATATATATTGAAACTTTTATATGTTTTATCATAGATTTTGATATCAATCAAAACTTGAATTAAATAGAGGTCCGATTGCATTCACTTAATCTTTTTTTACGGAAATAACATTCACTTAATCATTACCATATTTTTTAAGTGAAAAATCGAAATACACCACTAAAATTAAATTTTAATAAGAATAAATATGAGTCTTAAAATACACATAAGAACTCTTAGGCCATCTTTGGTAGCCTTGATAGTGGTATAGATATAAAACTATAGATAGTTGTTTGGTAGATTAGTAAAGAATTTAGATTACAAAAAAAAAAAGGCTAGTGATCACTAGGTACCTAGTGATCGCTAGCCTGGCAAAAGAACCCGAAAATGAAAACGGCGAGCGCTCGCTACCTACGTAGCAGTCGCTAGTCTAGTGATCACTAGCTACCTAGCGGTCGCTAGCCTGACAAAAGTAACCCGAAAACGAGCTAGCGAGCGCTCGCTAGGTACCTAGCGGTCACTAGCCTCATTTACTGTGCAGATATGATATAAATCGGGCCTCAACCGTGAGTTACGAAACAAAACGTAATAGTGCTTTTTAACATGACTAATCAGGCCTAATCAAGCCTACCAAACGAGGCCTTAAATAAAGTTAAAACAATACCTTAATTTTAAAATATGAATTGAATATATATGTATTTTAATATTAATTTCAGTTAATCGGTTATACCCGTCGGTTAATCGTGTATAACCGATAATCGAAAATTTTAAAAATACACTAATCGAGAATCGAACCGAACCGAACCGAACCGAACCGAACCCGTAAATGTTTCGATCGACACCGATAATCGGTTTGGTTATCGGATTGGTTCCTAGGTCCATGTCCCCTATGGCTTCGTCCCTATTTTAACTTATTATTCATTATTGTTACTTTTCATATTGAGTTATTTTGCTATTAATTCCCTATAATTAAGTTTAAACTATTTTTTTATCTTTTAATGAATTATTTCAATTATTAAAACTGATGATTAAAAAAATATATGTAAATATTGTTGATGGTTAATGATATCATTCACTTTTTATTTGTATATAACTAATATTTTTTCTTAAATTAAGCGATTAAAGATTTATGCAGCTTATCATTTTCCGAATATAAAAATATCAACAAAACTTAATATAGGAAGAATCGTCATAAGAATGAAAAAAGAGCATAATTATTCATAACTAATTCTTACTTTAAATAAATGGCTTATAATTTTTATAATGAAATTTAGTTTTAATTAAATTACTATTTATTTAATTATTTTATATAAAAATAAAGATTAAAATAAAGATATAAAAATATTCCGTGCATGGCACGGGTACAGATACTATAATTAATCGTTAAAAGTAAAATATTATTAGCATCAAGTAACAGAGGGTTATCCAATATCCACCCTTAAATCCTAATCTCATTTTATCCAATAATATTTGTCTTATCTAAAAAAGTAAAGGAGGCCACGTGCTTGCCAAATTTGTGCGCCAAAACCTCGTCAGTTCAAAATTCAAAAATCGAATACACATAACCATCATTTCCACAACGGTAAGCACTCTGGTTAACTCAAAACATTCAATCCCTCGCATTTGGTAACGTCAGAGCGAAAATTCTTGATCTAATTGTGTTTGATGTAAGGATGGATTTCCATTGCATGAAGCGCAAACAATTGCAGGCATTATGCAAGAAGCACAAGATTCCTGCCAATCTGTCGAATCTCGAGATGGTCGACAGGCTCTCGGAGTTTCTCCAGGTAACTTTTAATCTGAATTTTCTTTGTGTAATAATGTGTTGATTGGGAATAGTTTCGTGGTATGCATGGTAGGGTTTTGTTTTTTGAATCTATGGTGGTTGGAATTGATTTTTTCTTATTTTTTTTTATATAATTAATGACTGAAATTCATGATGGGGAAATTCCGGTGGTGATTCAGGAGCAGGAAGAAAATGTTAGCGAAATCGAATCTGTGGGAGAGGTTGTGAATAAGAAAGGTAAGAAAGTACGATTCAGTCCAGATCATGAACTGATTGAATTTACCAGATCGCCAGAAATATTAAAAAGGATAAGTAGGAGGAATTCTGTTTCTTGTGTTGAGAGTAATTGGTCAGTTGAGATTGTTGAGAGTGGTGAAATGAACAAAGAGACTGTGGGTAGGCAGAATAGCACTACGCAGATTGGAGAATTTAAGTTAATGGAGGCAGAGGTTAAGCAGAAGAAGCGAGGAAGGAAAGCAGTAAAATGTAATGATGGACAAAAAATTGCTTCTGCTTTTAATAGTTTTGAAGATGGCGAGTTGGAGGAATGTGATGTAGTTAGGTCAGGCAGAATGATGCGGTTGAGAGGGAAGGTGGCAGCAGAGGGTGTCGATAATGCAAGCAAAAGAGAGAGAAAAGGAGCAAAAGGTGATGATAAGAGAGACAAAGCTTCAGATCCTGTCCAGAATGATGAGCACCAACAGGAGATTTTGGAGAACCATAGTAGGGTTACCAGGTCTAGAGCACAGAAATTGACAGAAGCTCCTGCAGCAGCGGAGAGAAGAGGGAGAAAAGCAGCGAAGAATATTGGTAAGGTAGCTGCTGGTAGAGCTGAAGCTGGTGACAATAGAGAGAGTAGTTTAGGTTCTTTGAGTAAGAGAGGGGATGAGGGGGAAGGAAAACTAGCTATGGGTTTAGATGAGAGAATAAAAGGAAATGACAAAGGGTTGAAAGAGATTTTGGTGAATAAGAAAATTGCAGGGGAACATGTGATTGTTGACCCTCAACTTCTTTTGAGGAGACCTAAAAGGAAAGTGATCGGGATTGCTGAATCTGAAAAGCTTACGACTGATACAAGGAAACATGAAAATGGCGAGGTCAACAGACCAAGAAAAACCTCAAAGTTGTTGGAAACAGATGTTTCAAATGTGGATACAGAAACTAGTGGAGTTGAAGTTAATCCTGGTAGAAGAGCAGTTCTGGAAACTGAAGAACCCATTCAAAAGATGGAACCCCGAAGAAGTAACAGGAGGAAGACTATGATTGCTTCTGATAGTCTTACAGGTGACACAATGAGGAGCCCACTGCCACAACCAAATATTGTTCTCGAAGTTTCTAAAGATGGGAAGATGTTTGTCCAGCCTATTGGAGTTATGAGGAGGTCTAGACGGGAAACTTTAAGTCAGAAACTGGTTTCTGCTAGTGATACTGATTTAGCTGTTGAGAATCTCAAATTAGAAAAGCATATAAGTGAGTCGTGTCTAGTAGTAGTAGAGAAGGAGAATCATGCAGTTAAGAAGAATATGCGATCAACAAGGAATAGTTCCAAATGTAAGCCACCAGGTTCTCTAGACAAGATTGATGGAGATTCTAATATTCACCAGGAGAACAAAGTAATGAAGCAAAAAAGAGGCCATGTCACAGGAGATATCATAAAAAACAACAATGATCTAAATTCTGGACCACGGTCCTTGAAAGGAAGTAGCAGCGAAAAAGTTGTGTCTGCAGCTCCCACAGGAAAATATGCTGGTAAGAGGAATCAATCAAATAGACAAGACAGCCTTAATCTGCTAGATGCTTCATCACATCATGGTTCTTCAGGAATTGGACAATCGTTATTCTTGGATGTTCAGCTGTCTGTCTCAAAAGATTCAGAAAGTGCTAACAGTTTGTGTTCCAAAAATATCATTAGTGATGTGGATCTGGCACCTATAAGAGAGACTCACAAAAAGAAAGAAGAGGTCTCTGTAGCTGATAGTGCTGACAGTTCTTGTATGAACTCGACAAATGAAGAAGATTTGGTGAACTCAGACACAAATGCAGCATCCAGGAGTGCAGAACTGGGAACTGAGGCCTCAGTTTCCGAGGATCAAAATTCTAGGAGCAACATCGTAGAAGTGCAAAAGGGCAAGTTACTGTCGGAGGTTGATGTCCAGGAATCAGTGGAGCAAAATATAACAGACGTGTATGAGAATGACCCTGAAGCTCAGTTGTATAGCCAAAAGGAAGATTCCGGCCTCAACAACAAAATCAACGACCAAGTACTCGCAGAAGGCTTAAATGTTTCTGGAGAGGAATGTTCTGCTGAGACACGCTCTTCTGCTGACAGCTTTTTACTTGGTGATCAAAAAGATGTTAAGGGTAAGTGTTTCTAACCAGATATATATGTTGTATTTAGCCTTTAAGAACTTAATGAATGCCAACATTCACATTCTATATACTCTGCAGCTGATCTAGAAGCAACTGAGACTAAAGTGGATGAACACGTACAACCATGTCTCAGAGTGGTTGATCAACATAACGAAAGACACTTGGGAGCATCCAGTAACATTCCAGACAACAATAATGAAGATACATCCCAAACATCTGGAGAAGATGAAGCCTTCGAGTCTTGCGGTAAGTAGTTGTACTAGAATATAAATATTCAAGATTCAATTTTCCAGATATTTTTCCTTAACTATCATGTTTCATTTGGTCTAAATCAGGGACCGATTATACCCACTCAAAGAGTACTTTGAAGCTGAAGGCGCCATCTTCAGACATGGCTAGGCATCGTGGTGATAATGTGGCCGAAGGAAATGAAACCTTCTTCCGTAAAGGTAGAGTTTCAGAACCGGCTGAAGCTGATGAAGGAGGTTGCTCAAAAGATCGAAGAAATTCTAGTGATCACTTCAGTGAATTCGATATGCCTGATCTATCTGATAGTGAAAGAGATGCTAGAATAGTCTCACCAGATAGAGGAATATTTCCAGATGAATATTCAGTTATGAATTCTAATGAGCATAGTAAAGATTCTCAAGCTCTAGCCCCCACAGCTATCTGTACAGATAGCAGTTGTGTAAATCAAAAGAGAGGCCATGCAGATGTTCAAATGACTAAAAAAGAAGAAATATATATTTATGAGTTTATAGATATAGATGTTGCTGAAACTCGTGAAAACGAATCTTCTAAGGGTCACAAGAGCGAATGTGATGAGGATGGGGAATTCAGTTTGGCTAAGTTATTTGATGAAGAAGGGTGGTATGGGATCACACCACATGAGAAAGAAAATTTTTCTGGTGAACATTCCGTCAAGGATTTTTTTGAGCAAGGGATGTCACATGGTTCCCCATTTATAGGGCGCACAACTATGTGCAACAGCACTGGAGATCATAAGGCAGACCTCTCAGCTGAAGGAGGCGAAGCCTATAATTTCCAGAACATACAGTCAGAATTAACTGAAGCTAATGAAAGTAGATGCTTGAAGAGTCACAAGTGCTCAAACTCGCAGGAAACAAATCCCTCTACACCCTCTAGGGTTTCTGAAACTCAAGGTTGATAATTTCATTTATATTGAACTTAGTTTCTCTCACTTATTAAGGGCGTTTGCCAGTCCTTTTCATCTAAGTATTTCATTTTTCATCATCACAGGTAATCTATAATGTGCTGGATAGTAATAATTTAAACTTGCAAGTTATAATGTCAGAAATTGATTTTAATTTTTCTACCTATAAGTCCCTTTTTTGTTTAAGAGCAAAATTCGCTATTTCCAAAAAGACAGTCTAATTGATTGCTAACTCAATCATCAATGCTGAAGCAAGTGAAAAGTATACCGATGCGTGTACATACGAACAAGTTGCACCAGGAAGTGTTTTTGGTATTTTATTTAATCTTGATGTTCTCTGTCAAACTTATTTATCAGTGTACATTACTTTACTTCAGCAGAGAACCAAAAGAGTCCATTGGCCAAGTCCAATGCTCTTTCAAATGCTAATCAGAGTCAGGGAACTTCGTGTAATGCAAGAAAACTGGCAGGAAATGCAGCATGCTTCTTGAATAGTTCTGAGGGGAAAAACAATCAGGTTGTTGAAGGCATCGTTGCTGAGGAAGATGGTTAGTTCATATACAAACTTTCACAATATTATATAACTAGTAGCTTCATGGTACTAAATGTTGGTTATGTCAGCATTTTACTTGATTGCACAATATGTGGTTTGTTTTATAGTCAAACATGCAAACTATGGCATAAACAAAGAAGTTTCGGCAGAGTCGAGCATTTCAGATGTCAAAAGTTACCCTATCAGCAAGATAGCGACTGAAAGTCTTTGTGATGTGAAGTTTCAAGATACAGTGGAAACTGAACATCAACATAGAAATCTGGTGACAAGGCAGACAGAGTCAGATGTAGATGAAAAGGCTACTCTTGCGATATCAAGGCAAAGCTGGACAGGTTGGTTGAAAACTTTTTTTCACCATATGTTTCTCAGTAAACTAAATTTCTGTGTTCTACTGCAGAAGCTGAACTTCAGAATCTGTTTGAAACCTCGGACGAAGATGCTCCTCCTGAACTAAGTGACACTTTCTGTCAAGGATCTGAAATATCAAATACGACAATGTCAAAGAACAAATCGACTTCCAGCATTAGTGGCATCTTGACCAAGAAGCAGGAAAAAGAGATGGAGGGAGAAAGCGGTATCGAGAGTGATGCTGACTTATACGGTAATATTCATGATTATATTACTCATTCTTGCTGTCAAAATTATGCTTTTCCTGATTGTTGTTCATTTGATCATCTATGTAGAAAATGGGTTTAAACTTCTGTTTGCAACACCAGTCAAGATTACGACTCCCTGCAAGACGGAAGAAATCTATTCTCATGACAGAGTATTGGATGGATGCGTGACATCAGTTAAGGAATGCTCGGACGCAATGAAGGGTAGTGTTGCTACAGGAAGTACGTCCAATGAAAAGGCACAGAATGCTGGAGATGAGATTGAGAACAACTTAAGCATTGGAGCTTCGTTATCAGATAATGGTGGAGATCACATTTGTGAAGATATTGAGGAGGCTGAGAGCTTTGAATTGCTGAATACGTCCACCGAAGTTCTTTCTGGAGCTGAATATGACGGCTGTGAAGCTTTGGAGTATCAGTTGACCGGGAACACAGAGGAGTGCATTCAAGAAACTAATTCATTAACAGAAGACAGGAAAGAGCATGCCACTCCTCTAGCACAATCCTGTCTTAATGACGAAGCAACAGATAAAAGTATTTTTAGCACATCTGGGTCACCACGGGATTTACATGAACTTGAAAGCTGTGCACACATGTCTGAAACACGTAATTGTAAGAGTACAGCTCATAATAAATCTGACACAGAAATGACACAAAGTACTATAGCTGAGTTATCTGATGCTGATCTTCAGAAATCTGACGTTCCTGAGAACAGTCATCTTATTGCTGCATGCTCTAATGATGACGACATGTTGAGGGAAACATCGATTGAGACTTCTAGTGGTCCAGAAGTAGCGAAAATTGGCTGCTCCGAGGAAGATGTGACAGAGAAAGGTGGCGTTTAATTATCATGTGGAACAAATATGAATTTCAGTATTATGACGACAATATGTAAAAGTATGATGGGCTTTGCACTCTAATGCTACAGCTAGCATTTAAGTGTTATTTTGTAGAATTAAGCTGAACAAGATTCCAATAATTTATTTACTGCACTAGTCACATGGGGAAGAGATTTAATTTTGGCTTTTCCACATGGGGGCTCGGAATTCTGAACTTGTAAAGTTTTGTGGGAGCGATAGTAAGTGAAGGATTAGTTTATCTAGTTTTTAATTTAGATGTTGCGCATCATCGTTTTTTGCATGCCTTGTGTAACATGCCTAGTTATGCTTCTCTTATTTTCTAGGTATATCTCCCTTTCTTTCTTTGAAGGCCTCCCCTGTTTGTGAAGAGTCAAAGAGTGATGATCAATATGAAGCCAAGAAATTGGATGAGAAAGAAGGCAATCCAAAATCCTCTGAAGATATTTCTGACGAGCTGCATACTTACAGTGAAGTGGCAATTCAGGAAAGTGATTCAGTTGGTAAAAAAATGTTTCAGGAACTGGATCAGCTTGCATGTTATGATGAACTTGAGGGCACATGTAAGGAGGCAAAAGGGATGGATATGACCACACAAATTTTATATAACACAGATGCTGCTGCAGGTTGAGCAATTAGCTTGTACATGATCTATTTATTTATATTGTAATTGTGATTGTCTTATACCATAGGCACTGAATAATTGCATGATTTTAGCTGGAACTCAAGGAGATTTATTTTTTTCTTGTCTTTGTAACAGCACATGAATCCTTTCTCTGTGGTGCTGTATCTGGTCCTCTCAGCAGTTCGGCAATGCACATCAGTTTAGGATATCATGGAATTGGTGATAAAAAATTACTCCCTCCGTCCCAGGGCATTAGTCCCACTTTCCTAAATGGGATGTC
Organism: Salvia rosmarinus; assembly: GCA_036937905.1. Taxonomy (NCBI): domain Eukaryota; kingdom Viridiplantae; phylum Streptophyta; class Magnoliopsida; order Lamiales; family Lamiaceae; genus Salvia; species Salvia rosmarinus. The sequence goes on along the minus strand of CM072815.1, from coordinate 37,875,525 downwards.
CCAGCCCATTAGTCCCATTACCACTTTTGGGTTGGATTAGGCTTAATTAACAAACTTTAATTAAGCCCTAATATCCCACCCAACTACACGCGACCTCCTTTTCACTCATTTGCTCTCTATTTGCCTCCCATCTCCTCTCTCTCTCGATGCTCTCTACGGCGAGCTTGCTTGTCAACCCAGTAACCCTAGATTTGCCCGCAAATTGCGGCTCCCACCCAATAGTCCCTAAACCCTCTATCCACTCTCTCTCTCTCTCTCTCTCTCTCGTCTCTCGCCAAGAAATCGCAGCCCCAATTGAATAGTCCCTAGATTTGCTAGACCTCGCCTTGGTCTCTCACCCTCCCGCAATGACGAATCTCCGTCGTGTGAAGGATGAACCTTCATTCCGGTGAATCCGAGGCCGATGATGAACTAAACCCTAAGTTTTCACCTCCTCGTGGCGGTCGACGAGGCGGCGATGACGGGATGCCTTCAAACTCCGTAGATCCGCCACCCACCGCCATGGATCTGGTGAAAGAAGAGGTCGATGATGACTTTGTAGGTAATTCTCTGCCCCTTGCCGACCCCTTCGCTATTTGTGGTTGTCGTGTTCTTGCTTTCTCTTCCCCACCGCCTACTTACTATCCTATGGTTCGATGTGGTGCACACACTTACTATGCGAACTTGGATCCGTGTTGGGTCGTGCGTGGGGCGGCGAGGTCGACCCTCCGACCGCCACAAGCCGAGGCCTATGATCGCCGCCTCGATTCACAGGGGTGAGGGCTCAACGTGGGGTCTCGCACTTTGGGTAGCCGACACATACAGGCGGAGGTCGACGATGCCGTGGAGACTAGGGCTTGGACATATGCGGAGATGAGGTGAATGCTTACATGAGGGATATTCTGACGAGCTTAAGCTATGATGTGCATTCTCTTACCTCGATGAGGAATTGAGTGAGATCCTTCTTTACGCTACCGCATTTAATGAATTGGTGTGTTCGATTTCTGCACTATATTGGTGTGTGATGATTTCTGCACTATGTTGTTGTGTAATTTGTGTTTGGCTGAGCTCAAGTTGCCCCAATTGGTGGGTGGCTGAGATATTGTTGTTGTGTAATTTGTGTTTGGTTGAGCTCAAGTTGCCCCAATTGGCGGGTGGCTGAGATATTTTTGTTGTGTAATTTGTGTTTGGCTGAGCTCAAGTTGCCCCAATTGGTGGGTGACTGAGATATTGTTGGTGTGCAATTTGTGTGTGGCTGAGATCAGGCTGCCCCAATTGGTGGGTGGCTGAGATATTGTTGCCTCAATTGGTGTGTGGGCTGATTTGTTGTGTGTTGGGAGATGTGGTTGCTGAAATGATAATATTTCCATTCATTTATGTTTGTTTTCCACATCTATGACAATGTGAGATGTGGTTTGTGTGTTGGCTATGTAATGGATGTGCTTGTTTTGTGTGTTGGTAGCTGTGCAAGTTGGAGAGATGGTGTGGGTTGATTGCTGGTATCTGTGATGCAAAATTGCTGGTTTGTGTGATGATGGGTTGTGATGATGATGATATGTGATCACTCTCTTGACATTTTATGATGGCACACATACTACACTACATATCTGAATCCTTAGGTTTATTAAACCTAAGACAAAACACTTTGTATTGCATTTGGGGCATTGAGTACAGTTTCCATCAAAAACAATAAACCAGCAATCAATTCCACACTATCTATTAACAAAAGCATGCATACCATGCATTCAAAAAGCATTGTCTACACTATCACTGCATAGAGTTTAGGGGTGTTATTCTTCATGGAATGTGTCAATCCCTAGCATTTGCATGACTCGACCCATTTCTTCCGCAAATCCCGACATTTGTAGGTATTCAATGCATTCCTTGACTAAGTCCATAGATACCTCTAAGTTAACTGGAAGTCTTCCCTCTCTGATCAGTGTCCCTTCTTCATGTGTGGCACTTTGTATGAGTTTTGCCCTCTGACTTTCAGAATCTCCACCATGCAACTTTGCAAACTCAGAAAAACATTGTTTAAAGTAGTTGGAGATAATCTTTCAAATGAGTTCTTAACTGCATTCACAAGTTCCTCCACTGTTTTGCATGATGTCTCTGTTTGTAAGCTTTGGATGGCTCTAAACCAACCCAAATCATTCACATTTGTGTCTGGTGAATTGGGGGGTTGATGTGTTATGATGATATTGAAGCCATTCTTTGTGGTCGCATTCACAAATCGGGATCATCATGTGACATTCTTTGTTGTATGTAAATCATTTTGTTGGACCGAGATGACCACTTTGACATGATGATGGTCGGAATTATCCGTACATAAACATGTAGTCAGATTTAAGAATATTGAGCAACTAAGTTACAATTGTAAGAAGCTCAACAACATACATTTCTCCATGGAATGTCACATGAACATCTATATTTGGAGTTTCATACCACCGTCATCACACTATCTTTGGATCTCTATACCTGATTGATCACACAATCTTTGATTACATCTTTTGTGATAGATGCAATTGTTTTGGTCTCCATAGTGCCAGCATCTCTGTTTTTGCTCCTCCTTTTGGCTGGGACAGCTTCTGTGAATGGAAAGATTCCAATCTTTCCATCAAAGAGGACTGCACCTTCAGCTGAAAAGATAGGTCTACATACAGCACACATGAACATGACTTTAGTTATAAACTTCTTGCTTCTACAGGCCCTATGAGGTTCTTCCTCATCTGGGGTTAGGTAGAATCTGTGAGAAGTTTTTGACATGTAAAACCACTTTTCATCTATGTGTACAATGTTCTCCATGCCTCTAAACTTCAAAACATTAAAACCCTATCAAACTCTAATGCATCTAATGAAAACCTCATTCTTACGAGCTTGTTTGGTGCTGTTAGATCAGGCTTGATTGCATTTGAATGAGATTTGATCAGCCCTTTAGATACCCATCTCCCAACCACACTTTTGCTGCACTTTATACCTGCTGCCAATCTTCTTATGGTGCTTCTTTGCATGAATTCCAAATTTGAAATAAGCTCCAAGTCTATTTCAATTCTCTTTGTGTACGCATTACACCTCTTATTTTTGATTGAAATTACTTGACCTGCTTGTTTCTGTTTCTTTGTTTCAGCCCAAATACGACTGATGGATTTCCGGCATACTTCAAAGGTTGATATAGCTTCATTCACCCTCCCTCTCTTTGGTCTGCCGTCCTTCATGTCCTCAAGAAGGAATTGCACAATGGCTGCCACTTTAGAGGATGGAATATCTTTGGTTTTGGTCATCTCTTTCTCTTTTGGATGTTTAAGCTGTTGTAGTTTGAGACTTTGTAGAAATTGTGTAGTGTATTTATAGAGTAGATAAGTTAGATATTTTTAGCCAATATTTTTGGAGGCAAAATATTTGGGAATTTTTGGAGGCAAAATAGTTGGAATGTTGTTCGAAACTTTTGGTTCTTCCTCACTAAGTGTTGGGTCCCCCTTGTACACTTTGTGTTGTGTGTTGTTGATTTTTATTTACTGTGTTCAACTTTAATTTAATGTGTTCAAATTTAATTTAATTTAATGTTTCTCAATTTAAGAAAATAGCGAGAATTTAATTACAAAATTACAGTTTAATGAGTAATCACTTTAATTTAATGTTTCAAATTCTCCACCTTTTTAATTGTCTATCACTTTATAATTTTATTTTATTTTCGTGTGTGGCGAAAAATAAATAAAAAATTAACTTCAATAAGCAATTTTAAAAAAATTTAGACAAAAATTAAGAATATAACTAAATTGAGAATTAAAAATAATAAAGATAATAATGATTAGGTGAGAAGGATTATGAATAAAATAAGTTTGGGTAAAGGTAGTTGGGAAGGTATTAATGAGTAATAAAGTGTGTCTCGTCTCATGGACCGAAAAGTTTTGGGACTAATGCCTGGATCGTAATACCGCCTTTCCAAAATACGGATTAGCAGGAACTATTACTAATGACGGGGATTAACAATAGAAACGAAGACTAATTACGGAACTGCGAAGTATATGATAGACAAATTTCCAAAAACTTCAAACCATTTACTGTGACACATATATCGTACATACGAAAACTGAATCATTTAGACTCTTGACTAAAGGGTTCAACTCGAAACATAACCTATATAACTCTGCAGCGGAAAGACGTGTGATTACACATATGACGATATGTAATCAAGGCTATACTTATCAACGACGAAGACTCCAACCGCTCAACACCGCCCATCCCATTCATCACTCAACTCGCACATTTAAAAAAAAACATGCGGTCGAGTACAAATAATGCACCCATGGACTCATTGCAAAACATTTTCTTTAAATTACATCGCCCCATAGGTAAGACATAGGGTTTTATTTGAAAATGCCTCAGGCTTACTAAAACATTTTCTCATTTCTCAAAACATCGCTCGATGCATTTTCTCTTTGTATGATCCATATCATTCACATAATCGTTCATAATCGATCTCACGTCGTAAGTAGGCCTCCTTCTACCGACGCCGTGATCGGCCAAGATGTTGCTAACGGCTCACAATCACATAGTCGTGATTCTCGCATCGACTAGGATCCATGACCGCCGATGATGTTACTAACGGCTCACAACACACACCGGTGTACACGTTAACCCCAGCCGTGAATTCTCGCATCCGACTAGGATCCAATATCGATTTTCTCATCGATCGAGCTACCTAACGATCAAGTCGGTTGACGAACCAACAAACCATATACTTTCATAGTTGGCTTGCCAACAACATGATAGATTCATACAAAACATAAACACTTTGGGCATGTAATCATTTCATCAACATTTCTCAACGTAAATACCAGAATAAATACTTTTCATTTGCGTAAAGCAATAAATAAAGGGTTTTCAAATAAAGCCCACCGCACGCAGCTTTTCAATAACGCCTTTCTAAGTTGAAAGCTCAAGTCCACGTCCCACCTTAACGTAAGAACTATTTTAGTACGTTGATCACGCTCGAGAGAGGCGAACATAGTCTATAACGTTCTACGTGTCAAATAAGGCTAACGCCGACTTATTTTGGCGTTCCTAATCAATTAATGTCGATTATGAATTTTCTCAATTTATAAGAGATATTCTACCTTTTAATATATAATGACGCTTTAATGTACTTACGTAACGTAAGTTACATTGTTACTAACGTCTTCGTCACATAGATCACGATTATGGAATTACGTGCCTTTGACCTTGGTCAACGTTTTTGGTCAACAATTTTGACCAAGTCAACCTTTAGTCAACAATTTTGACTTTAGTCAACTCAAAGTCAACATTTTGACTTTTTAATTTCTTATGTAATTTTCGATTTTAATGTACAATTCTTGTTCCAAAATTCCTATAAAATCATACTATGTCTAAAACATTATTTTAGATCATATTATGTAATTATACTTGATAAAATAAATTTATAACATTAATATACATAAGGTATGGTCTTGATCAACATAATTCATCAACTAAACATTTTCCAAAATTCCAATAAATTCATATAACACTTAATCATCCTTAACTACCCTTATTATAACATAATTTTATTTATTATGAACTATTGAATTTAATTCACCTAAGTCATATTCAAATTTTTGACTTAGGTCCAAATAATTTTATAAATTTGATAAATTCCTACAACCATATATTATGAATCTACATCATTAATATGACATGATAACACTTAAATATGGGTTATATCTCAACATAATATCATGTACTATTATTTTCGAAATTCATGAACTTAGGTACTAAAGTTTTCCAAAAATTCTACATAAAATCATACAAGCTTATTTAATACCCTAGATTATTATTTCATGCTTAAATCAACAATTAAAAATCATAATCATCAACATATTCCACCTACATGATTTCGGTCCTCATGAAAATTTTAATAGCATGCTTAATTTTGTGATATAATTATAATACATGCTTAATAACATCATATAAACATAATATCTAAACATTTTAGCATAAGGTCTACAATTTCCGAAAATCACATATATAAACTAAGCTTATAACATAAATTTTAACGGACGAAAATCGAAAATTCTAGCATGTATACGAAGCTCGTAAAATTTCTAACCTTTTAATCGGAGTCGATTTAATCGGTGAAGGTTTATTTTTCTAAGGTTTGGGATTATACTATGATGAACACTCTTAGAAATTCCTCACTCATTTTCGGTGGTTATGGGAGCTAAATGGAAGAATGAAGTGATAAACTTATATTTATAGAGTTATCCAAGTTGTACACTAATTATTACATGAAAGGATAATTAATACTCCCTTAGCCAATGTCAAAGAAATCGGCTACCACTTGTAGCATATAGACAAAATTTCATCCTTATCAACATGTCCTCTTATCATTTTAATTATTACACCTTACCACAAGTATCATAAAGTTAAGAAATTAATACATCATATAATATATGTAGGTGTCGGCTACCATGATGTATAGTGAGATAATATTTCTATTTTTATCCTAATACACTTTAACATAATGTCTTTATTAATTATTTGTTGGAAGCTATCTTATTTCTTCTTGTCTCCCAATTCACGCCAACCATACAACAATTGGCAATTTTTGATTTAATTCCTAAAGTTTTCGGCCACCCCATAGTGTAGGGATTAAAGTTTTATTTCTTATGATATTATATATATTAATATTACCTTAGGATATTATCATATTTGCAAAGTCAAATATTTCAACTAGGATAAGATGTCTTTTTCCAAAGTTGGAAGAATTATTTTCCTACCTTCTAAAGTCATGAATTTCGCCTACTACAAGACAATTAATATAGTTACTTGTTTCAATTGGTAACATACTCTACTTTATCACATAATATCATGATGATATTATATCTTATCCTCACATTAATTAAGGCATGGAAATTTTCAATAATATTACACAATTTGTCAAAGTTTTCGGCCCTTATGGCCTAAGTGATTCCACTTGCAAAACTTTGATAATTATATCTTATCTTATCCTTAATAACATTATATTAATATAATTATTATCATATATTATCAATTGGATAAGAATTAAATTAGAAATCATACTTTAGAAACCCTAATTTTCGAAAATCACTAAGGAAATTTCAAACATTTTATTTACTTGCATAAAATAGTTACTACATAGTTATGTGACATATTATATGTCTTAGATAATAAATTTAATCATAGAAAAATATTTAAAATAATTTAGATTTCAAAAACCCTAGTTTTCGATTTTTAGGGTTTCGAAAATTTCAAAATATGATACATTCTATTCTTAAATTTTCTAGCATTATTTTGATGATAAATAATGCTATTATATTATGAAATAATCGTAGGAATTTGAATTTTATAATTCCGTGATTATTTGACTGAGTTACCGACTCATTTCTAAAAATCGACGTTTGAAACGTCTCAAAATTCTCATAGACGAATTATCTCTAAAACGTCCAAAATAAAGTTGTAACAACTTTACTTATTCCTATAGTAATAATAGAAATTTCTAAATTAAGCTTAACTGCTTAATAATACTGTAAGATGTAACTGTCGAATTTATTCGACGTTAGAAAATTACGTTCGAAGGAATAGTGGAAATTATATTCCTTAATTCACTAAGCATCAGTGAATCTCACACAGAAATTATCCAATTATGTTTGGTCAAAGTCAAGTGTTGACTAATTAAGGTTTTAATTACTGAATTAATAATACTAATTACGGAATTTATCATCGTAATTCAGTATTAAATTTACGGGATATTACAGGGACGGAGGGAGTAGAAACTACGGAACCTATCTTTAGTTTAGATGATGAAAAGCTGCAAGAAGCTGGATTTGAACTTGGCATTGGAGATTTATTATCAGAGGATGGAGGAGAAGACACTTGTGTAAAGAAGAACGATGTTGAGACTGTCGGGTTAAAAGTTACCTCCATCACTGTTTTGTCTAAAACAGAATTTGATGGCTCTGAAGCTTCTGAGGAGCAGTTGACTGAGAACACAAGGGAGTGCCAAAAAGAAACTAATTTTATGACAGAAGACAATGGAGAAAAGGTCATTCCTCTAGGACAATCATGTCTTTACGAGGAAGAAACAGATAATGACAGTCAATCGACAGAGGCAAATATTAATAACTTGTCTGGCACACCAAGCAATTTGGATAAACTTGAAGGCTGCCAGGACATGTATGATACTGCTCTGTTGGAAAGCCTCAAGTGTAAGAGCAGAGTTGATCATACATCTGAGCAGGAAATGACACAAAGTAGTGAAGCTGCAGTCGTGTTATCTGATGCTGATCTTCAAAAGTCTAACATTTTTAAGAACATTCCAAACGTCAAAGACGAAGGTAGGTCGAGTTATTTTTTTGTTTTTAGGGGCTTTGTTTATGTTGCATTCTGATGCTAAAATGTGAAAAATAAGTGAAATTTGAGGATATCTTACAAATGAAAGGCTAATGCAAGATTCCTATTTGTCACAGCCCGGTTTGGCTAAACCTTACCGGACCGTGACTCGGGTTCGGGTTAAGTGAATATAAAAAGAATAAGATTTCCAACTCATTTCATCTATGAAGAAATATAGATGTTCTAACAGAAACGAGAATCATGATGGAGCAAAATAGCTGATATATATATAAAGAAGGTTTCAAGGTTTCAACAAATAGTAACCTTTACAAAGCTTAATATAGTAACAAAATATAACAGAGTCTCAAGAGTTTGGCAGCGGAATAAACGTGTGAGACATGCTTGTGAAGATGCATTCTCAAGGCGAACCAAAAATACTTCATACTACTTGACAAAATATTCCGCTCAACTCCCGCCTGCTCCATCATCACCAACTCGCACATTTAAAAACAAATATGCAGGGCTGAGTACAAATAATGCACTCAGTGGACACATGCCGAAAATATTTTACTTTACGAAATATTGTACTGCCATCGTCATAGTAAGACACAAGGGTTTTATTTGGAAAAAGGTCTTGCTCTTACAAAATACATTTTCTCATTTCTCAAAGTCGACTGGCCAGTCATTTTCATATCACAACAACCACAACGTATATTCCAAGTCGGCATATGGATTAACGTGCGGGAGAGGGCCTCCTTCACCCGAACGCAATCGATCGCAACCGATCTGATCGCAACGGCGATTCGATATCGCAACCGGCGATACAGCTAAAGTGTACACAACCCTAGCTAGGTTTCCCCCTTCACCTCTAGCTTAGGATCCGAATTCGTAATACTTTCCTGTTGCCCCAGGCAACCCGAATGGACATATACAAAACATAAAATATTTTTTGGCAGACAATATCGTATCTTAAAAATTTGCAGTAAAATAGTACAGTAATAACAGTAAAACATTTTCCGAAAAGCCCGTAATTGGTTTTGGTAAGAAAGCCCACCTCGAGAACTTAAAAGTTCTTATGTCACTAGGGTTTTACTTTCCGTTTCTCCTCTCCTTTGAGTCAAACCTTATCAACGTAAGAAACGAGATTTTAGCATATCATTATGCTTCGCAAGAATCATCGATCCGAACCAACGTACGTACTATCCTTCCACTTATTTCTTAGTTCAAATCGTTCGACGTAACGTACGAATCTTAATTTCATATCTAACCTCGTCACGTATTGACTTTACTTCTCATCTTACGCATATACTCAAATTCTACGTATTCACAGACATATTTTCCCTACGTCTCAACTTTTCACATATCATATCATATGATCCACATATCACGTATCACGAGACGTCATACTCTTTTATTTTCACAATTTTTGAAAATTCCATATATATATATATATATTTTTTTTTTTTCAAAAATTTATTTTAATTCACAAAATATATATTATTATCATATATTAATAATATTCATCATGTACAACTTGTACATCACTATTTCATTCTTTTGTGATTTTCAAAATTATCATCTCATACTATTTCATATTTTTCCAAAGAATTCACATAAAATCATAAAACTTTAAACATGATTAATTATCATTATTTCATTCAAAAAAACAATTAAAATTCATGTATATCAACATATAATTCTTAATCAATTTCGGTCACAACATAGTATTTTTAATTCATGCTTAACTTTGTATTAAAATCATAATACATGCTTATAAACGTCATATGAACATATTTAATTCATAACTTCGACGCATAACATAAATTTCACGTATTTCACACAATTTTCGAAAGCATGTAACAAAACACATCACATATGATTTTCTAATATTTTTACATAAAATAATAAGAAGTGTAGAGTTTCTAACCTTCTATTTGATTTTGATCGACGTTTACGACGTTTTTCGAACTACGATCGAAGAGAACTCTTGGGAACACTCTCTATTTTTCTTTCTCTATTTTTCTCTCTAATTCTTAGTGATTTTCGGTTATATGGTGTATAAGGGGGGGTCTCCTATTTATAGAGTTTATAAAGTGATTTTAATCATTACTTTATAAAATATCTTAATATAAAGTCAAAAATTGCAACTCCTTTATCTCCTTAATTTTTGAACCCTATGAGTTGTCATTGAGTCATTTTTGATCTTATCTTATAATTTAATTATTCATCTTATCTTATCTTTTTGAAATTATCACATATCTAGTTGTAAAATTAAAATTTACAACTCATACCTTATCTTACACCATTTTCGGCCACCTCCATAGCTTATGATATAATTATTATATTTTATTCTATAGTTTATTATGTTATTTTGTTATTTAATTAATGTATCCTATACTTATCATAAAATAAATAATTTACCACTTTATGTAATGTATTATGAAATTTTCGAACTCCTCTATAGTCTTAGGATAAATTTTATTTTTTTCCATATCATATACTATAATATTATCATGTAATAATATCATATTTGAAAAGTCAAAGTTTTCAACTTAGGATAAGATATCATTTTCAAAGAGTTTTAAAAATATTTCCAACCTTAATATAAGGTCAAATATTTCGGCCAATACACTCCAAACCAAAGGTTACTTGTTTAATTTGATAACTATCTCTACTTTACACCTAATCTATCTTATATTTTTAATTATGGCACCTCATTAATTGTAATATTCCAAAGAAACGAACGTCTAATTACGGTATTTTAAACCCGTGAATTAGGGTTTTGCCGTATATTATTTTCTGTATAACATCGAATATTGATTTCGATTCAGTATTATAATAACGAATTCCTTTTTATATTCACTAAGGATTGTGAATTAAGGATTTGAAATATTATGATATGGTTCGACAGTATTATTTTAACGTCGATTGCATATCGAACGTCTGTATTTTATGAAATTTTCTAAGCAGCGAAGCTTAGAATTAATTTCCTATATCATTGTGAAATTATTTATAAAGTAAGTGTGAGCTTACTACGACCATTTTGAGATGAGTCGATTTTGAACGTTTTGAGACGTTTTGAACGTCAACGTCTAGAGACGTTTTGAAAAATGAGTTTAATGCTCAGGAAATTATAATAATTAATTTCCTATGATTATTTTATATAATTGGAATATTACTAAGTATTAAAAATCAATAACCAATGTTTGAAACTCGATAATTTCGAGAATCACCATTCGAAAACCCTAACTTCTAAACTAGGGTTTTCCCCCATGAAATGATACCATTAAATTATCCTATGGTATCTAAACTATATGTTATGATATATATGAGTATTATTAAGCATTAAAATCAATCTTTGAGCTATAAAACTCGATAGTGTATATATACACATTTTTCGAAAACCCTAACTTTTCAAACTAGGGTTTTTCACATAAAATGATACCATATTTTTATCCTATGCTATTATTTATTATCTAAATCATATATTATGATATATGTGAGTATATTTAGATCGAAATTGACATGAGTATCAATAATAGGTGTGATTTATATTTTTATTCCTATTTTCTCAATTATTATCGGTAATTTCGAATTTTTCCCTATGTGTTGATTTAATTATTTTAATGGCTTGTATTATATATCTATGACCTATACTATGATTTATATATTGTATTAGGATAAAATAAAAATTAAAATCCCACCCTTAAACACACACACACGCCGTGACCACCTCCCCATAAGCATGGGATCTTTTTTCGACCAACCCATGAAGAGCCTTTTCCTAGCTAATGATCACCTCCTACTAAACAAGTTGGCTGCAGATTTTACTCATTTTTGGAGGCAAAAATCGAGAGAGAGAGAGAGAGATAATAGGGGGACTCTTCCCCTTCAACACCCTACACTCATTAACACCATTTCATTTTGTTTGAACTCACAAAATACACTCTCCACTCTCCCATTCTTCACCAAGAAGCCGAGAGCTCCTCTCCATTTCTCTCAAAATCTTCTTCATTTCTCCTCTCCCATTCACACAAACTTGATACCTAGTATTATTCTTGTGAATCAATACCATTTCAAGTAAACATAGACCATAAGCACCGATTTTATCCATCCTTTGTTCAAAATTTCAAGCATGTTCATATATATTTTGTATGTTTTGAATGTTCTTAGTATGGGATGTTGTTGCTTATATGTTGTTGATGATTTTATTTGTAAAATATGAGAATGTATGCTAGAATGAACATATGACATTGTATGTGGAATTTTTGGATGGATCTAGCATATATATATGATTTTCGAACCATAGGACATATTGAAATAATTTTCAAAAATTGCTAGAAATGTTTTTATAATGACCGATTGTTCTAAAGTATTTTTAGTGATGGAATATTGATCTATGGTATATTTTAAACCTATGGTGTATTATTAAAATTTTTTGGAAAACCCTAGCTATTTTCCTTGAAAATGCCGAGAGCTATGTGACCTTGTACCTTGGTGTATAATTTTTATTTGAAGCATGTAATGACATATTAATGCTCTAGGACCTTGATTATGTGTTCTATGATTTATTTAGAATTTTTGAAAATCAAATGCTTAATTTTTGAAAAGGGCCGAGAGCTATAAGGTTGTATATGTTGGTGTATGATTTTTAGTTTGAACATCCAATGATATATTAATACTTTAGAATATTAATTGTGTGATTTATGATTTTGTTGGAATTTTTGGAAATTAATTACCAAAATTAAATCAAATAAACCGAAGGCTTTGAGCCTAAGTATGGTGATGATTTAATTGGTTTTTGATGAATGTTTTAATGTTATGATGTTGTATTATGGTGTATAAACAAAGTATATAATTGTTGGAATTTTTGAAAACCAAAAACAAAAATTAATCAAAAAAGCCGAGAGCTTATATGCTCATATGGTGATGATTTCAATTTGTTTGGTTGATGTTATGATGTTACAATGTTATAATATAATGTTTAATCATTTTATAATTTAATTAGAATTTTTGAGAATTGATTGATAATTATTTTGGAAATTAATTGGTAATTACCGATTGCATACTTAGTTTAATTCTTGATGAATGAATGGTTATGATGGACTATATGTTATAATTGTGATATATATTGATGTTGGGACATTATACTAAGTGTATATCAATTTTGGGAATTTTTGGACAATTATTCCCTAATTTTCGAAATTACCGTGAGATATATATGTATATATATATATAAATGCCAAACAATATCATATGGATGATATTAATTCTTATTCTGGACCATAGTGTATAATAATACACTATATTAATTTAGAAAAAAATTTGAAAATCATTTGGTAATTTTTAAATAATTACCGAGAATTTTCGAAATATTATAAGGGTTTTAAAACCTTTTTAATTCAGTTTGATAATGAAATATATGTCTAATAATTATTTTAGACATATTTTGGTTTTTATAAAATTTTATAAACATAGATTACTATGTTTGAGACAAACGTTTATTCAATCACGTTTTTAAAACGAAAATATACGTTTTAATTATTAAAAGGATTAATATTGCGAAAATTATTTATAAGTCCTTTGATTTACGTGACAAATCGAGAAAAAGGACTTTACGAAATTAAATCGATCAAATTCGATTTATAAAAGGAAATAGTAAGAAATTACTATTTAAAAAGTCAAAGTTGTTGACTTCGTTGACCTGTGTTGACTTCGTTGACTTTTAAAGTCAAACGTACGATTATACGTTCGATAAATACGCTATTACACGTAAGACGTACTGATTGAGTAAGATACCTCAAAAGTACAAAAGGAATTCACAAATAAGATCCGTACATCGAGAAACGTACTTATACGTTGAACGTTTAAACCGGAAAGGTTAAACCGAAATCGTTGAACCTATCTCGAAGAACGAGAACCGTTCAATTGAAATACGTATGTGAAAACGTATTGAATTCATTGAGGAATTCAGTCTCTATCGATATAGAATATCGAAGTTATCTTAGACTTTGAGAGTCTCGATAAGCGTGAACGACGTACTAAAATATCGCTTTAGCGTAAAGGTGTGGACGCGAATAAGACGATTGGACACTGACAAGCAAACAAACCTAGGACTCAATTTACGACGAACCATAGTCCAGGTGGGCTTACTTTTCAAACAAATGTGACTTCACTAGTCTTCCAAAATGAATTTATTTACAGTACTTACTCTTCAACTGTTGATAAATGATTTACAACATTACCTGCCAAAATATTTCTGTTTTGTGTATGGATCCTATCTATTATGCATGGTGTGATGGTTGGAACTATATAATGATATGAAATGCATAAATGGCGTGATGGTTGGATGACATGACATGATCTGTCATTTGTTGGGTCGCGCCCAACCTTTTTATGAAATCGATATCGGGTCCTATGCCGGAGGATAAATACCTGGCTAGGGCTAACGTGTACACCTGAACGTGACTGTGTGTTGTATGGGTAAACGGCCGGTTACGGCGTCGTAGAAGGGAGGCCTCCCTCTCGACGTTTGATCTTTGATATTGTGATGAGATACGATTATGGGATATGGATCATACACACCAAGAAAAATGCTCGGCGGCGATGTTTACGAACCGAAAATGTTTTAGTAAGCCAAGGCATTTCAACTAAAACCCTCGTGACTTACCTTGATATTGGCGGCAGAATTCAAATATTATCAAATGTTTTCGGCATGAGTCCACCGAGTGCATTATTTGTACTTAGCCCTGCATATTTGTTTTTAAATGTGCAGGTTGAGCTCTGATGGTGGTGATGGAGGAGGTGTTGAGGAGTCCAGTGTCCTTGACCATTTTTATTAAGAATTTGTGGTTTCACCTTGAATACATATCTTCATATATATATTCACACACTTTCCGCTGCAATCTCTGAACTATTTTATGTTATGTTTACGGTTTTGAACTATTGAGGTCCATCAGATCCTTGATAAGTCTTTGGGCTTGATGGCCTAAACCATTTGAATTGTTATGATATCATTTTATGTCATGTCAAGCATGCTAGTTTACAATTGATATGTATCTTTATCTTAGCCGTTTTGACCTAAAATACTATTCCTAGTGTTAGTCACCCTCCAGTCCGGGTTATGCCGGAGTGGGGACGTGACAGAGTGGTATCAGAGCACTGTTGCTCTTTGAAAACCCGAATTCTTTTAAAATCTAAGTCTCGATCGAGTCACTGGACTTCTAGAATCCTGCTGACTCCTCTCAACACTCCATCACATCAAGCTCAACCGGGAAAAAGGTAACTGATTTCTTTCTCAAACTCATGAAATGAAGAGTTTTGACTGATGAGCAAGTTGAAAGGGTTTTTGAAACAAAATGGAAAAGTTATCCTTGGAAGGAAGGTTATGATATTATGGAGTTAATGATGAAATGAAAGCTTGAGCAATAAAGTTTTTCCAAAAACTTTGATTTGAAATCAATAAGTATTGATGTGAGTACTCAAGTCTTGAGATGGAAGTACATGGTGGTACTAAGTTGAATGGTCAACATGGAATGGATGGATTCATTTTGATATACATGTATGAGTTGACTATGATTGTCGTTTTGAAACTTTTGAATTCTCAAGTTAGACTTTATTTTCAAACTCAAAATTTTATCTTCAATGAACGATATGATATCACAAGAAGAACCTAGACTCTAAGGAGCATGCTCACGTATCGTGAAAGAACATAGAAGTATGAACTTCTTATCCCTTACGAGAACAAAAGAACGATATGGAGAATGAAAGTGATGATAGCCACGAACTCAAACGACGAAAGACAAACGTGAGGATGAACGAGGACGACATCAACCTTAAGGAAGAACGACGCCGACATTTCATCACCACTTCGACATGAGTGACCGTCGACACGGATCATGACGTGAACATCAATTACGGCTTCAGAATGTTCAGCCTCAACCTAAAGACGTGGATATGATAGTCGTATTACATCGACATACGCCTCGAGTTACATTTTGACACGATCGCGCAAATTTCCTGCATTGCGCAGTAAATTTGTTTTATCTAGATCTCTTTCGTTAGGACTCCGATTTACACATGGTTTTCACCTACGTACTCCTAACGCACTGATCTTCATTTGTTATGAAGAACAGAATTCCTAATTCTGTCTCCAGAATACGCTAGAGTCCGTTGAACTTTAGTTCGAGTGTTTGGTATAAGACAAGGATCTCATAGCATAGCCTATATATTAAGGCATTGTTAGATTATATGTATACGTTGGGTAAGAGTAAGAAGGTAAGTTGTGATATGTGTTGTACCTTATGATGTTGCCCACCTTATAGATTGTTTAGTTTTAACCTAGTTGCTTCTCGTTGTACTTAAGCTATCCTTTCTGCTTTTGAGATGGCGATAGTTGACTTATGTTAGTTTTGATCGTGACAGATGGAGGGGATGCGATATATTGCTAGGAGGAGGATTGGACCACACCCTACCCCCGAGGAGGTGATGAGTATTTACCGCGCAAGCTGGATGTGCGCTGGAGAGGACTTGGGCGAGTTTCTGGCATATTATCTCCGCCTTTGGAGAGACGCCCGAGCCCATGGCGCGACTGACTATGATGGCATCCAGCGCCTTCTGTCTATACTCCCCTGTACTTGGGAAGGTTACGCCCGAGAGATATCGGGGGATTATATATACCGGGCAGTTGGCAGCTACGACCTGATAGGAGATCTGCCCAGATTCGTAAGTCATCTGACTTATGTCTACAGTATTTACGGAGCAGCGCCGAGGGGACCCTATCTCCCTCCACGGGAGTACACCTGGCGGGATGAGTCGCCAGAGTGGCTCTACACTGAGGTCCCGAGGCAGATCGACCCAGTTGTGCCTCCATACCGATTCGACGAGGGCAGGCCCGCTCGCTTGGAGAGGGCAGCACGCCCGAGAGCTTTAGGAGAGCCCGTCTTTCCTCCTCTACCTGTAGGACACCCCGTACGTCCACCGCTAGCACCTCCACCGCCTATGGCCCCACCCGTACCACCGGAAAGCACTTCCGCGGACGGTAGCGGATGAGGGTAACAGATGCCTCAGATGGTTATAGCCCGATCCGCTATACCTACAGCCCGATCCGCCATGACTACGAGCTCTATGGCGATGACGACTTCAATCCCATGCGTGACATACCGATGATGGGAAATGACGGGGCAGAATCATCTAGGGCACGTGCTCGCGAAGATGATTTCGAGGAAGAGGAAGATTCCGAGGAAGACCCCGAGGAGGACGATCAGTGGGAAGATGCCTGATGAAGGCACTAGATGAAGCTTAGTTAGAATTTTATTATGGATGGTTTATGTCATTTCTTTTTGTGTATGGTTTTGATGGAACTAGAACCTTGACTTTTTGGAAGGCCGTGTGGGCCGGGATTCATGTTTTGTTTTATGACTTGTGGTTTCGAACATCCTGCTTCGGCAGAATTTTGAAGATATATATATTGACCCTGAATAGGGCTTTTGAGGCAAATTGTGTATGATAAGGGTGAAATGTTTTGTTTAGAAATCGTTTTGCAATGAGGCTATGATAGTATTATGTATGTTAAGCTATGGAAGGAATAAGTGTTTGATGATTATCTGTTTTATATAGCAGAATGCCTCCTAGAAGGGATCCGGAACAAGAACCCAGAGGCAGAGGTCGGGGAAGACCTAGGGGACGAGGTAGAATCCCCGAGCAAGAAGATGAAGACATTCCCCAACCACCACCTCCACCTCAACCCGATCGCAGGATCGAGGAGCTATTCCTAAGGTAGAACCCACCTACTTTTAATGGGAAAGGCAACCCCGAAGAAGCCGAACAATGGGTCAGAACCATCGAGCGAATCTTTAATTTTCTGAGATGCACGGCACAGGAGCGACTGTCCTGTGTGGCTTTCCAATTAAATGGACCCGCGGATTTCTGGTGGGAGGCCAGGAAAAAGACTTTTACTGCCGAACAACTAGAAGAATTCTCATGGGAGGACTTTAAGAGGGAGCTGTATGAGAAATACATACCCAAGAGCTATAGAAAGAGAAAGGAGCAGGAATTTTTCCTGCTGAAGCAAGAGAAGTTGTCTGTGACCGACTATGATCGCGCTTTCTGCGAGATGTCGAGGTATGCACCAGAGCAGGTAGACACCGACTTGAAAATGTCGGAAAAGTTTAGGTCAGGACTGAGGATGGAGATACGGATGTCTCTTGCCAGCCATGGAGACCTGACTTACACTGAAGCTCTTGCACGAGCTTTAGATATTGAGGCAGCAATGTCCGACGATAAGTCAGTGTCGGCTCAGACACACAACGCTACGGACAGAGGAAAAGGGAAGTGGGAACCGAATCGCGGCAATAATAGCAGGGGAGGCTATGAGAACGCAAACCACAAGCGACCCTGGCAAGGAACCGGGGCACAGCCAGGGCAGAATTGGAAAAGGGCAGCTTTTGCTCCTCCGACGAGAGGACCGCAAGAGCAAATGAGGGCTCCTCCATGCCCTAAATGCCATAGGGTGCACAAGGGAATGTGCACGGCAAACGTTGTGAACTGCTTCAAGTGCGGAGCGAGAGGGCATTACGCCAATAATTGCTCGAGTGCGCGCCCGGAAGCAATTACGAGGGCAAACCAACCCAAAGAACGCCCAACGCTAGGGCTATACTGCCCCAATTTCAACCTCCATAGCAGTTCCAAACCTCACCTCAACAACAACTCCAACAGCAACCCCATCAACAGCAGCAGCAACCAAGGCGGCCGCCACCACGACCACGCCAAAGAATAAATAACCCAGGCAGTGACGGCGCCCGAACCAACAAGGACCCGTCGGCCTCGGCAAACCGCCCAGTTAGAGCTTACGCCTACACCGGAGGCGAGCAGGCAAAATCGAGGAAACCCGGTAGTATGAGAGTCCTTCTCAACATACCGTTATAGTATTGTTCGATCGGTGCTTCGCATTCTTTTATAGTAAAATCATGCGTGAAATCTTTGGAACTTAGGTGCGAAAAGGCAAGCCAGATATGAGAATCTCATCGCCTATAGGAGGGATTATGACTGTTACACACTTTTGCTCGAACCTAGAGTTGACACTAGGATCACTTAAGGTTCTGCTAACAATCTAAACGTAATACCCATGGATGATGTAGACATAATCCTAGGAATGAACTGGTTAGCTAAGAACCACTCCACAATCCTTTGTAAGGAAAGGAAAATATCATTTCGCTTTCCGGGACAAGAAGCTACGCATTTTCACGGGATCAACATGGGAAGGAGAATCCCAATTGTATCATCGCTAGAGGCTAGAAGGATGATCAACCAGAAAGGATGCCATGCATTCCTTGTGTACTTGAACGGGGAAGATAAACCCGAAGCGAGGATTGAAGACATTGAAGTTGTCCGAGAATTTTCGGATGTATTTCCCGAGGATCTACCAGGGTTACCCCCTGATAGACAACTAGAGTTCACCATCAACTTGGAACCCGGATCGGCTCCAGTGTCGAAGGCGCCCTATAGGATGGCCCCAAAGGAGTTGGAGGAACTGAAGATCCAGATTCAAGAATTGTTGGATCTAGGTTTCATAAGGCCAAGTGTTTCACCTTGGGGAGCGCCTGTTTTATTCGTTAAGAAAATGATGGTTCTTTGAGGATGTGCATCGATTATCGAGAGCTGAATAAGATGACACTAAAGAACAAATATCCTTTACCCAGAATTGATGACCTGTTTGATCAATTGCGAGGAGCAGGAGTATTCTCGAAAATTGATCTCAAGTCAGGTTACCATCAGCTGAAGATACGGTCTGAGGATGTACCTAAGACTGCGTTTCGAACGAGATATGGCCACTATGAGTTCATAGTTATGCCGTTCGGATTAACCAATGCACCAGCCGTATTCATGGACCTCATGAACAGGGTATTTCACCCATTTTTGGATAAATTTGTTTTAGTCTTCATAGACGACATTCTTATCTATTCGAAGAATGAAGAGGATCACAAGGAACATCTGAGAACGGTACTGCAAACCTTGAGAGATGAAAGGTTGTTTGCTAAGTTTAGCAAATGTGAGTTTTGGCTAAAGGAAGTTATGTTCCTTGGACACATCGTGTCGGCAGAGGGCATAAAAGTAGATCCGGCCAAAGTAGAAGCAGTGCAAGGATGGAAATCGCCAAGGACTCAACATGAGATTAGAAGTTTCCTAGGACTAGCGGGTTACTACAGGAGATTCATCGAAGGATTCTCCAAGATTGCAAGGCCAATAACCCAGCTACTCCGAAAAGGAATCAAATTTAACTGGACTGATGAATGTGAGACGAGTTTCCAAATACTCAAGGAAAAGTTGACAAGTGCACCAGCCTAGCAGCCCGTGGACAAAGAGTATGTAGTCTATACAGACGCTTCTAAGACTGGACTGGGTTGTGTTTTGATGCAAGAAGGAAAGGTGATAGCATATGCATCCCGACAACTCAGACCCCATGAACTGAACTACCCAACCCATGACTTGGAATTAGCAGCAGTAGTTCATGCACTGAAAATTTGGAGACACCATCTCTATGGAGTGAGATGTGAGATCTTCACAGACCATAAGAGTCTGAAGTACTTCTTTGAGCAAAGAGATTTGAATATGAGGCAACGAAGATGGCTCGAACTAGTGAAGGATTACGACTGCGGTATTAACTATCACCCGGGCAAGGCGAATGTAGTAGCCGACGCCCTAAGTCGTAAGAGCCAATCCAAGCTAGGATGTCTCTTTACGCGGGAAGAAAAACTCGTTGAAGAGTTTGGAAGATTGAGGATTGAACTGATTGAACCACCCGAGACGATCGTGAGTTGTATCGCTACACTCACACTGACGTCTGATCTAAGAAAAAGGATTGTCGAAAGACAAAGGATGGAGGAAAAGTTAGAAAAGATCAGACAAAGGGTAAGGTCTGAAGGATTTAAGGACTTCCAGGAGGCGTCAGACAACGCCCTATTATTCGAAGGGAGAATATGCGTTCCAGACGACGCAGAGCTTCAAAATGAAATTATGAGCGAAGCTTAAGATACACCCTACACCGCCCACCCAGGCAGTACTAAGATGTACCAAGACCTGAAGGAAAAGTTCTGGTGGGAAGGCATGAAACGAGACATAGCTTCTTTCGTAGAACGCTGTCTTGTTTGCCAACAAGTGAAGGCGTTACATCAACGTCCTTACGGAAAGTTGCAACCGTTGGAAATACCCGAGTGGAAATGGGACGAGATAACGATGGATTTCGTTACGAACTTACCCAAATCAAAAAGAGGAAACACAGCCATATGGGTAATTGTGGACAGGTTTACAAAGAATGCTCATTTTCTACCAATTCAAAGCACTTGTGGATCTGATAAGTTGGCCCAACTTTACGTCAAGGAAATTATACGACTACATGGAGTGCCAAAATCTATTACCTCTGATAGAGACTCCAAGTTCACATCCAGATTCTGGATTAGCTTGCAGAGAGAATTGGGTACGAAATTAAATTTCAGTACGACATTTCATCCACAGACTGATGGACAGTCGGAAAGGACGATCCAGACACTAGAAGATATGCTTAGAACAGTAGTGTTGGATCGAGATGCAAAATGGGAAGAAATTTGACCTCTGATTGAGTTTGCCTACAACAACAGCTACCAAGCGACGATCGATATAGCCCCATACGAAGCCTTGTATGGCAAGAAGTGTAGATCACCGCTTTATTGGGATGAAGTCGGTGAGAGAAAAATCATAGGTCCAGAAGCAGTGAACAAGATGATTGAGATCGTTCGACAAATTAGGCTGAGGATAAGAGAAGCTCAGGATAGGCAAAAATCTTACGCTGATACGCGGAGATCTGAACTACAGTTTGAAGATGGAGACAAATTGTTTCTTAAAGTCTCTCCATCGAAAGGAATAGTCAGGTTTGGGCTAAAAGGAAAGATGAGACCCCACTTTATAGGACCTTACGAGATCATAACGGATAGGTCTAGTAGCTTATAGGTTGGCTCTTCCGCCAAACTTGGGGAATGTGCATAATGTTTTTCACGTGTCGCAACTGCGAAAATACGTACACGATCCAAAGCACGTGATTCATCAAGACGACGTGATTCTCAAGCCAGACATGAGCTATGAAGAAGAACCAGCGACAATCCTCGACCACAAGATTGTAGGGAAAACATATGTCTAGCCCTCGCCCCGAGGATCTATCTTGGATATTTAATTCACTATACATTGATTATATTCCTAGCATCGTCTATTTAATTAATTGCAACACGTAGGGTTTTCTCGTGTTTACCTTTGGATCCGCGAGGATGAACGGGATGAACGGATCGAGACTGGTGCTTTGATCTTCCGGATCAGATCCCGTTGCCCAATCTCCAACGTCGAGTGAGGACGATCTATGGAGAATGCTTCGAAAATCACCCAATCACTCTATGGAATTTTCGAAAACCTCACAAAGCTCTCTTGTGATTCTCGAAAATACTAGGTTTAATTGTGAGCATAACCTAGACTTTATCTCTTACCTTATATTTATAATGCATTACCATAATCCCATAAGGAAAGGATCCATGCATATCCCATAAATATAATAATATCCTTGTAGGATAAAGAGAATAAAATCCTTTCCATGGAGACACAATAGGCGCGATTTTCTTCGCTTAAGGGCCCTGGACGGGCCAAATTGGATCAAATGCAAGGAATAAAGATGGGCCTCAAATAAATTAATTATCTTATGTTCACCCGTAACATAAATTAATTTATAAACATTCGATCATGCCACTAGAGAAAGAATGCTTGACTTACCCTTTATTACCGGGTGAGTCGGGCTTGCACTTAGACATTCTGAATCTCGTATTTAAGATATCGAACGTCCATTAATTATTTAGAGCATTCTCGATCGCTTAAAATAATTAATATCTTTAATTCCTAAGTAGTACCACTCAACCTTATTATTGTACTTGAGCTAACTCAACCGCAGGGTTTAGTACAATAAACCTTTGAGCTCCTTAAGGGACGCCATCATCCTAAACGGATACGGTGACTCGATACAAATAACTAGCATGACATACAAGCACCGCCACCACCCAAGATGGAGAATATTGGGTTAGAACATATAACCTCACCCATAACAAGTCAAAGTGATGGTCAAGAACTCATACTCATCTAATACCTTATCGAGGTTTAGATCATCGTAAGTCACCGAGATCTTGGTTATTCACTACGGTCGATTGAAGAACACATCTCACCGTGATCCTTCAATACGCCGAGACGCATACCGGATAGACAAGCAACCAAGTTAAGTCACTTCTTCTATACCATGCTCATACCGACAACTCGTCCTCAAGTTGTCTCACCAGTGAAACTTTTATATCTCATTGCTTAACCAATCATACGCACTTACGTGATCTTCTACACAATCGTATGATCTAACTTATATATGAGATAAGGGACATGATATATGCAATCAAGTATTCAATTCGGATAGAGATTGTAATAGTGGTAACAGAAACATTGTATACAAGCTCAACAAAACCGATTTCAAGATACAAATCCAACAATCTCCCACTTATACTAAAGCAAACTTTTAGTATACAATGTGTCTCTACTAGCTATTACATACAACCATCACTTTGCTTCTCCCACTTATACAAAAGTTTCCTTTCTAAGTGGGTGCCATCAACACAATCCAAGTCCCCTAACGTGTCCGCTATGACTTTTGCGGCAGTTCTTCGTGAATGGATCCGCTAGGTTATCCGTCAGATCAATCTTTTCAATCAAGACGCCCCTCGCCTAACGATTTCTCGTATGACATGGTACTTTCTTTCTATGTGTTTTGTCGCCTTGTGGGTCCGTGGTTCCTTCGAGTTTACCATCGCACCGAGTTATCACAAGAAACTATGATACTCTTGGGCAAACCAGTACCACATCTAGATCCATGAGGTAGTTCTTGAACCATACAGCCTCCTTAGAAGCCTCCGGCGGCTACATATTCGGCTTCCATGGTAGAGTCCGCAATGCATCGCCGCTTTGCACCGCCAGATACGGCTCCACCTCCCAAGGTAAACACATAGCCGAGGTAGACTTTTTCATCACGGTCACTTGGAAACCGAGTCAGATAACCCAAAGGCATTAGACTATCTGCATGGTAAACAGCCTATAATCTCGAGTCCTTTCGTGTACTTGAGTATATGCTTCTTCGCATCCAATGAGCTTGTCCAGGTTAGATCGATATCTAGCTACTATGCTACCGCATAGCGTATATCGGGCCTCGTGCATAGCATTGCGTACATGAGACTTCCTACGGCGGAGCGTAAGGAACTTGTCTCATTTCCTCTATCTCCTTTGCGGTCATAGGTGATCATGTCTTAGATAAAGGAACGCCATGTCCGAAAGGTAGCAATCCTTTCTTGGCGGTCTCGCATACTAAAACGAGTAATCACAAGATCAATGTAAGACGCCCGAGATAAGCTCAATATTTTCTTCTTGCGATCTCGGTAAACCTTGATCCCAAGAATGTACGCGCATCTCCTAAGTCTTTCATTTGAAACCGATCGGATAACCAACTCTTTACGTCGATAATGACTTCACGTTGTTGCCAACTAGAAGAATGTCATCTATATAAAGTGCAAGAAATACCACATCACCGTTAACATCTAACCGATACACACAACTCTCACTAGGCAACTGGGTAAATCCATAGGACTTTACCACCGTCAAAGCGTAAGTTCCATGATCGAGGTTCGCTAAGTCCATAAATGGACTTCTTAAGCTTCCATACTAGATGCTCTTCACCCTTCACCACATAACCTTCGGGTTCTTGATATAGATGTTTCTACCTTCCTCAAGGTAACCGCTTAGAAAAGCGGTTTTAACATCCATTTGCCAAACCTCGGTTTAAGTGGGTCTATAGCCGTAAGAATTACGATGGACTTGAGCATTGCTACAGCGAAAAGGTCTCATCGAAATCGATGCCCTCAATCTGAGTGTACCTTTCGCCACAAGCCCGGCTTTAAAAGTCAAACCTCTCCATCGGAATCTCTCTTCTCTCAGATATCCACTTACTACCTACGGCTTCCTTGCCATCCGGTAGAGTGTCTTTCATATACATCCATAGTCGTTATGGACTCCATTTCTAAGTCCATAGCGGTGTGCCATGATCTTGCATCAATATCTTGATCGCCTCCTTGTATGTCCATGGGTCGATTATTGCTCGCTCGCTTCTCGGACTAAATCAAGATTCACCCACGAACATAAATCGCCGGGTTGACGAACAACCTCCCACTACGACGAGGCGCCACAGCACAATGGCAACGGTGGGTGCAGAAACTTGTGGTTCTCTCATCTTGCACAACTTGTCGGGTAGGTACCACTTATACGGTCGGTATCTCCAAAGGGAACTCGACCCACTTCAATTTCTTGAAGTATCCGTGTCGATCCTCCCACTGAACACGACATCTCGCACCTTTCGCCTAATCGGTGGTGGAATACGATCATCTTCTAATTCTTGAAGAATGATTTCAACTTTGGATTTATGGTTTCTCATGTAGTCCTCTTCTAAGAATCGGGCATTAGTGCTAATAATGACCTTCCGATCCTTAGACTATAGAATAAACCACCTTCGCCCTCTAGGATAGCCAATAAACAGCTTGCGTCCGGATTTAGCCTCCAACTTGTCGCCTTCTTGTTCAAAGACGTGTCTTGGATCGCCCCATATCCTTATGTGGTTTAAACCGGGCTTCGCCCAAACCACAACTCGAAGGGGTCTTTTCGACCGACTTGGATGGTACCGTTTTAGCAAGTATGTCATGCTTTCTAAGGCATACCCCGTAACGAAATAGGCAATGTAGCATAACTCATCATAGATCTAACCATTTCCAAAAGAGTCCTATTTCTTTGCTCGACACACCATTTTTTGTGGTGTGCCCGTGAAGTCTTGTTGGGATGTAATCCCACACTTCACTAGATAGTCCATAAACTCGTTCTCGAGGTATTCGCCATCGCGATCGCATCACAGATGACTTGATACTTTTACCTAGCTTCGTCTCCACTTCCGCCTTAAACTCTTTGAATTTCTCAAAGCATTCGGACTTGCGGTGAAGCGGTATACGTATCCGCACTTTGAGTAATCGTCAATGAAAGTGACAAAATACTGCACCTCCACGAGCTTGTGTGGACATTGGTCCACACAGTCGAATGGACTAGCTCTAACATTTCTTTGGCTCTATAACCTTCGCTTTGAAGGTCCAGTCGACATCTTACCTTCTATACAGGATTCGCAGACCGGGAACGAGTAACCGTGAGATTACCCAACGCCCATTCTTAGCCGTCTTTGGATCCTATTTAGATTGATGTGACCTAGTCTAAGATGCCGAGAGAAAAGTGGTGTCATCTTCGAAGAAAACTTTCTCTTTTAGGGTTTGATGAAGATGCAACATAGTTATAGGTATTATGTTTTGCGTAAATAGTATAAAGCTTAATTATATAAAGTGCCAACACGTATAACTTCGTCATTTCTTATGATAGAAACACCACTATCAAAAATAATGTAATATCCATGAGAAATAATTTCAAACAGAAACAAGGTTCCACGAAAATTCGCACATATAAAACGTCTTTCAAAACTAAAGCTGTTGTTCCAAAACACAAAGAAACATCTCCAACTACAACCGCCTCGACTTTCACCGCTGCCCATGGAGATCGTTATCTCGCCATTAGCTAGCTCCTTGTCCGCAGGAACCCACAAGGTGTAACAAACATGATCGACAGCTCTGTGTCTACTACCCAAGAATGGGTAGAACAAGTAGCTAAACATGTTTCCATTACTAGGCAAACGACAGCGTACTTGAGCCTTGAGCATAGGGCACTTAGCCTTCCAATGCCCGCCTTGCCGCACTTGAAGCACTTGCCTTCTCCTTTGGCTTCTTCAAGCCTCCGTGGCAGCCATGTTCTTGCTCCCATTACTCCCACTATTTCCCTTGCCTCTACTACCTTTGGTGCTCCTTTTTCTTTTCCCATTTTGCAACGGAAATTTTGGGCCCTTAGATGTGCTAGCAAGAGCATGTGCTCCTTTTCCCATAACTCCTTCCGCAGCCACGAGATCATTAAGCAACTGACTAAGTATAAACTTGGTCTTGCTCATGATCGCATTTACGCGAAAGTTCTCAAAAGACTTGGGCAGTGTATTGAGGATGATATCGACCTTGGCTTCGCCGTCAATACCTCCTCCCAACTGATCAAGACTATCCATGAGATGAGTCATGTGGGAGACATGTTCATGGACCGAACTTCATTCTTCCATCTTACACGCTAAGATTTCTCTCATTGTGTGGAAGCGGACTGTCCTATCCGACTGCCCAAACTTACTCTCGAGACTTGACCAAATATCAGTCGCGTCTACCATCGATCGATGTCGCAGTGCAAGCCTTTAGACATAGTAGTCATCATATAGCATTTAGCCATATTGTTTGACTTATTCCAAAGTATGCTGACTCTCCGCTCA
This sequence comes from Salvia rosmarinus, assembly GCA_036937905.1. Lineage (NCBI taxonomy): Eukaryota > Viridiplantae > Streptophyta > Magnoliopsida > Lamiales > Lamiaceae > Salvia > Salvia rosmarinus. The sequence goes on along the minus strand of CM072815.1, from coordinate 37,847,714 downwards.
TTAGTCGATCGTCGATAAGGGCATCGGGTTTAGGAGTATTGAGAACAAACATGTGTTCTTCAAATGATAAGAACATATTCCATGTTTCGCTTCCACTCGATAAAATTTAGACCGGATAAGGGATTTTGTGTGAGCATATTGATAATCGATGTAAGAGATATATCCGAAAAGATAATGAAAAACACATAAGCATACGATCGCACATAATTCGTAACAATAATATTGTAACCTTTGATAAAACAATATTAATTGAAACCTCCAATCGCCCAAGGAATCCCACATGCAAGCCACGCGTGTGGGCGCTTACACGAACCCCCGACTGCACTAAAATATACCTTTAGTCGCTTAATTTCAATCCATGTCAACGTAACCTTATGACAAATGAAATTAACGATTGACCTTACTAGACCACATCACTATCGCAAGAAGGGACTTGGCGGAAGTTGTACTCGGTGATGTCTAAGCAATGACCACATTTTAACAAAGAAAATGAATTCTTAGAATTGGCATACTCACTCGGACCATACCGCTTCCAATTCAAATTCTTTTGTTATCTTATTTTACATCTATCTCTAGAGAACTTATGAAAATCGCACATGCAAGCCACGCGTGTGGGCGCCACATGAAACTCCCACTTCTCAATAGATTTAAAATGTTTTATTTAGAAATCTCATCTAACAAACTTATGATAAATAAAGGCAAGCAAGCCACGCGGTGGGCGTTTACTCACGATCGTCTCACTTTATTTAGAGATCAAAAGATGGAGGTCTTGACATTTTAATTTGAAAAATTAATTTGTCGGGTTGCTTGCTTAGTCTTTTTGTTCAAAAGGTTTGTCCATGCAGATCACGTAATCCTAGCATGCTTGTACATAGAACTCAACATGTAAAACATGCTCGCAAAATTCTAAAATATGCTTGATAAACGCGATAAACCTAGCATGCTTACTATGCGCACTTAAATACGTAAAACACTTAAAGGTTTGTCAACGTAATTTAAACATACATAGCATGCTACTACATAATATAAACATCCACGACATGCAATGAACGATAAAATAAAATAAAACGCTCATCGTGGCCCACTCGTGGAACTCGCACTTTCGCCTAATCTATTACATAGAATTGCAAAGCATGTAATTAAACTTGAAAAAGGGCCTCGCGTGCACGGGCACGGACCGGATTCGTCAAACCGATTCGGCCGAACAATGGAACGGGCTGAACCGGTCGAAAACCGAACCGCCAAAAATCGGATCCGGGCTGAAACGGTGCGGGCGAAACGGGTCGGGTCGACCCGAACTAAACGGGCCGGTCGAAACAAGGGTTGGGCCGCGCTGCTAGGCACCGCCCGCGCGCCAAAGACCGCCGCCGTCGCCCCACCTTGCCGAGAAAATCGGCGACTTTGAGGTTTCTGCGCGATCTCGTACCGAGGCCGCCGAGCCGCCGAGGCCTCGCGCCTCGCGCCGCCTGTCACAGCACCCGGCGAGCACGCTCGAGGTTTCACAGCGCATAGCGCGCGCCCGCGCCCGAAGCGCCGCCGAGAACGCTGCGTCGCGCCCGCCGAGGTGCTGCTGCGTCTCGTCTTGTCTGCGAGCAGCGCAAGACGTGCCGAGACCTCGTTGAGGTTTCCACGCGTTTCTACCGAGCACCGCCGAGGAACCCGTGCGAATGTCGCGCCCCGCCGCCCGCCTCGACCACGCTGAGGTTTCCGCCGAAGCGCCGACGAGGGCGAGCCGCCCAAGCTCGCCGCCCGATGGTGCGCGCCGCCGCTGACGCGCAGGGGCGCGCCTGCGCGGGGGCTGCCGTCGTCCGGTTTCTCCGGCGATTCTTCGCCGTCTCGCTTTTCGTGCTTTCGTCTTTTCTTCTTTACGTATAAGATTTATATGAAAAATCTAATCTAACCACGGATTTTCTCGTGGTGAAAACAAAACCCAACAAAACAAAACGAGCCACGATGAACGAAAGATCCACAATTAATTAAGCGCACGTAATAATCAAACGTGAATTAATCCAACAGAGCCAAGATTCGCGCCCGTGCTCGATACCAATTGTAGGAAAACATATGTCTAGCCTCGCCCGAGGATCTATCTTGGATATTTAATTCACCATACATTGATTATATTCCTAGCATCGCCTATTTAATTAATTGCAACACGTAGGGGTTTTCTCGTGTTTACCTTTGGATCTGTCGAGGATGAACGGGATGAACGGATCGAGACTCGTGCTTTGATCTTCTGGACTGTATCCCGGTTGCCCAATCTCCAACGTCGAGTGAGGACGATCTATGGAGAATGCTTCGGAAAATCACCCAATCACTCTATGGAATTTTCGAAAACCTCACAAAGCTCTCTTGTGATTCTCGAAAATACTAGGTTTAATTGTGAGCATTAACCTAGACTTTATCTCTTACCTTATATTTATAATGCATTACCATAATCCCATAAGGAAAGGATCCATGCATATCCCATAAATATAATAATATCCTTGTAGGATAAAGAGAATAAAATCCTTTCCATGGAGACACAATAGGCGCCGATTTTCTTCTGCTTAAGGGCCTGGATGGGCCAGCCCAGGGATCAAATGCAAGGAATAAAGATGGGCCTCAAATAAATTAATTATCTTATGTTCAGCCCAGAACATAAATTAATTTATAAACATTCGATCATGCCACTAGAGAAAGAATGCCGACTTACCCTTTATTACCGGGTGAGTCGGCTTGACTTAGACATTACGAATCCCGTATTTAAGATATCGAACGTCCATTAATTATTTAGAGCATTACATCGCTTAAAATAATTAATATCTTTAATTCCTTAAGTAGTACCACTCAACCTTATTATTGTACTTGAGCTAACTCAACTGCGGGGTTTAGTACAATAAACCTTTGAGCTCCTTAAGGGGCGCCATCATCCTAAACGGATACGGTGACTCGATACAGATAACTAGCATGACATACAAGCACTGCCACCACCCAAGATGCGGAGAATATTGGGTTAGAACATATAACCCTCACCCATAACAAGTCAAAGTGATGGTCAGCAACTCATACTCATCTAATACCTTATCGAGGTTTAGATCATCGTAAGTCACCGAGATCTTGGTTCTTCACTACGGTCAGATAGAAGAACACATCTCACTGTGATCCTTCAATACGCCGAGACGCATCAAAGATAGACAAGCAACCAAGTCAAGTCACTTCTTATCTATACATAGCCTATACCGACAACTCGTCCTCAAGTTGTCTCACCAGAAACTTTTATATCTCATTAAGCTTAACCAATCATACGGACTTACGTGATCTTCTACACACTGTATGATCTAACTTATATATGAGATAAGGGGACACAGATATATGCAATCAAGTATTTAATTCAGATAGGAGATTGTAATAGTGGTAACAGGAAACATTGTATACAAGCTCAACCAAAACTGCTTTCAGTATATAAATCCAACAAAGATTCAGCAACTACGGAGCAAATCGATTCCGTTAGTCAAAGTGCTGTGGAGACACCACGAACAAGAAGAAGCCACGTGGGAGCTTGAAGAAGCGATGAAAGAACGATACCCCGAATTGTTTTTCTAGAGGTATGCAAATTCTGGGACGGAATTTCTTTTAAGGGGGGTGGAATGTAAATTCCAAAGAAACGAACGTCTAATTACGGTATTTTAAACCCGTGAATTAGGGTTTTACCGTATATTATTTTCTGTATAACATCGAATATTGATTTCGATTCAGTATTATAATAACGAATTCCTTTTTATACTCACTAAGGATTGTGAATTAAAGATTTGAAATATTATGATATGGTTCGACAGTATTATTTTAACGTCGATTGCATATCGAACGTCTGTATTTTATGAAATTTTCTAAGCAGTGAGCTTAGAATTAATTTCCTATATCATTGTGAAATTATTTATAAAGTAAGTGTGAGCTTACTACGACCATTTTGAGATGAGTCGATTTTGAACGTTTGAGACGTTAACGCCAACGCCTGAGACGCTTTGAAAATGAGTTTAATGCTCGTGAAATTATAATAATTAATTTCCTATGATTATTTTATATAATTGGAATATTACTAAGTATTAAAATCAATAACCAATGTTTGAAACTCGATAATTTCGAGAATCACCATTCGAAAACCCTAACTTCTAAACTAGGGTTTTCCCATGAAATGATACCATTAAATTATCCTATGGTATCTAAACTATATGTTATGATATATATGAGTATTATTAAGCATTAAAATCAATCTTTGAGCTATAAAACTCGATAGTGTATATATACACATTTTTCGAAAACCCTAACTTTTCAAACTAGGGTTTTTCACATAAAATGATACCATATTTTTATCCTATGCTATTATTTATTATCTAAATCATATATTATGATATATGTGAGTATATTTAGATCGAAATTGACATGAGTATCAATAATAGGTGTGATTTATATTTTTATTCCTATTTTCTCAATTATTATCGGTAATTTTGAATTTTTCCCTATGTGTTGATTTAATTATTTTAATGGCTTGTATTATATATCTATGACCTATACTATGATTTATATGTTGTATTAGGATAAAATAAAAATTAAAATCCCACCCTTAAACACACACACATGCGCCGGCCACCCTCCCCCATAAGCATGGGATGCACCTTTTTTTTTACCAACCCATGAAGAGCTTTTCCTAGCTAATGATCACCTCCTACTAAACAAGTTGGCTGGAGATTTTACTCATTTTTGGAGGCAAAAATCGAGAGAGAGAGAGAGAGAGAGAGAGATAATAGGGGGATTCTTCCCCTTCAACACCCTACACTCATTAACACCATTTCATTTTGTTTGAACTCACAAAATACACTCTCCACTCTCCCATTCTTCAGCCAAGAAGCCGAGAGCTCCTCTCCATTTCTCTCAAAATCTTCTTCATTTCTCCTCTCCCATTCACACAAACTTGATACCCTAGTATTATTCTTGTGAATCAATACCATTTCAAAGGTAAACATAGACCATAAGCACCGATTTTATCCATCCTTTGTTCAAAAATTTCGAAGCATGTTCATATATATTTTTGTATGTTTTGAATGTTCTCGAGATGGGATGTTGTTGCTTATATGTTGTTGATGATTTTATTTGTAAAATATGAGAATGTATGCTAGAATGAACATATGACATTGTATGTGGAATTTTGGATGGATCTAGCATATATATGATTTTCGAACCATAGGACATATTGAAATAATTTTCGAAAATTGCTAGAAATGTTTTTATAATGACCGATTGTTCTAAAGTATTTTTAGTGATGGAATATTGATCTATGGTATATTTTAAACCTATGGTGTATTATTAAATTTTTTTGGAAAACCCTAGCTATTTTCCTTGAAAATGCCGAGAGCTATGTGACCTTGTACCTTGGTGTATAATTTTTATTTGAAGCGTGTAATGACATATTAATGCTCTAGGACCTTGATTATGTATTCTATGATTTATTTAGAATTTTTGAAAATCAAATGCTTAATTTTTGAAAAGGGCCGAGATCTATAAGGTTGTATATGTTGGTGTATGATTTTTAGTTTGAACATCCAATGATATATTAATACTTTAGAATATTAATTGTGTGATATATGATTTTGTTGGAATTTTTGGAAATCAATTACCAAAATTAAATCAAATAAACCGAAGGCTTTGAGCCTAAGTATGGTGATGATTTAATTGGTTTTTGATGAATGTTTTAATGTTATGATGTTGTAGTATGGTGTATAAACATAGTATATAATTGTTGGAATTTTTGAAAACCAAAAAACCAAAATTAATCAAAAAAGCCGAGAGCTTATATGCTCATATGGTGATGATTTCAATTGGTTTGGTTGATGTTATGATGTTACAATGTTATAATATAATGTTTAATCATGTTATAATTTAATTAGAATTTTTTAGAATTGATTGATAATTATTTGGAAATTAATTTGTAATTACCGATTGCATACTTAGTTTAATTCTTGATGAATGAATGGTTATGATGGACTATATGTTATAATTGTGATATATATTGATGTTGGGACATTATACTAAGTGTATATCAATTTTGGGAATTTTGGACAATTATTCCTAATTTTGAAATTACCGTGAGATATATATATATATATATATATATATATATATATATATATATATATAAATGCCAAACAATATCATATGGATGATATTAATTCTTATTCTGGACCATAGTGTATAATAATACACTATATTAATTTAGAAATATTTTGAAAATCATTTGGTAATTTTAAATAATTACCGAGAATTTTGAAATATTATAAGGTTTTAAAACCTTTTAATTCAGTTTGATAATGAAATATATGTCTAATAATTATTTTAGACATATTTTGGTTTTATAAAATTTTATAAACATAGATTACTATGTTTGAGACAAACGCTTATTCGATCAATGCTTTTAAAACGAAAATATACGCTTTAATTATTAAAAGGATTAATATTGCGAAAATTATTTATAAGTCCTTTGATTTACGTGAAAAATCGAGAAAAATGACTTTACGAAATTAAATCGATCAAATTCGATTTATAAAAGGAAATAGTAAGACATTACTATTTAAAAAGTCAAAGTTGTTGACTTCGTTGACTTGTGTTGACTTCGTTGACTTTTAAAGTCAAACGTACGATTATACGTTCGATAAATACGCTATTACACGTAAGACCTACTGATTGAGTAAGATACCTCAAAAGTACAAAAAGATTTCACAAATGAGATCCGAATATCCGAGAAACGTACTTATACGTTGAACGTTTAAACCGAAAAGGTTAAACCGAAATCGTTGAACCTATCTCGAAGAACGAGAACCGTTCAATTGAAATACATATGTGAAAACGTATTGAATTCATTGAGGAATTCAGTCTATATCGATATAGAATATCGAAGTTGTCTTAGACTTTGAGAGTCTCGATAAGCGTGAACGACGTACTAAATATAGCTTTAGCGTAAAGGTGTGGACGCGAATAAGACGATTGGACACTGACAAGCAAACAAACCTAGGACTCAATTTACGACGAACCATAGTCCAGGTGGGCTTACTTTTCAAACAAATGTGACTTCACTAGTCTTCCAAAATGAATTTATTTACAGTACTTACTCTTCAACTGTTGATAAATGATTTACAATATTACCTGCCAAAATATTTATGTTTTGTGTATGGATCCTATCTATTATGCATGGTGTGATGGTTGGAACTATGTAATGATATGAAATGCATAAATGGCGTGATGGTTGGATGACATGACATGATTCGTCATTTGTCGGGTCGCGCCAACCTTTTTATGAAATCGATATCGGGTCCTATGCCGGAGGATAAATACCTGGCTAGGGCTAACGTGTACACCTGAACGTGACTGTGTGTTGTATGGGTAAACGGCCGGTTACGGCGTCGTAGAAGGGAGGCCTCCCTCTCGATGTTTGATCTTTGATATTGTGATGAGATACGATTATGGGATATGGATCACACACACCAAGAAAATGCTCACGGAGGCGAAGTTTACTGACCGAAAATGTTTTAGTAAGCCAAGGCATTTCAACTAAAACCCTCGTGACTTACCTTGATATTGGCAGCATAATTCAAATATTATCAAATGTTTTCGGCATGAGTCCACTGAGTGCATTATTTGTACTTAGCCCCGCATATTTTTTTTTAAATGTGCGGTTGAGCTCTGATGGTGGTGATGGAGGAGGTGTTGAGGTCCAAAGTCCTCGACCATTTTATTAAGAATTTGTGGTTTCACATTGAATACATATCTTCATATATGTATTCACACACTTCCGCGCAATCTCTCGAACTCTTTTATGTTATGTTTACGGTTTTGAACTATTGAGGTCCATCAGATCCTTGATAAGTCTTTGGGTCGATGGCTTAAACCATTCAATTGTTATGATATCATTTTATGTCATGTCAAGCATGCTAGTTTACAATTGATATGTATCTTTATCTTAGCCGTTTTGACCTAAAATACTATTCCTAGTATTAGTCACCCTCCAGTCCGGGTTATGCCGGAGTGGGGACGTGACATTAATTAAAGTATGATATTTATATTTATTTCACACCTAATTTTCAAATTTTTCGGCACTTATTAAAATAATATGCCAAATATTTTATTTTTCTCTAATTAATAGCTATATGACACAATAATAATCTTAGATGATAAAATAAATCATAGGAAAATTAATTAAGGTTATTTCTATGTACTATAGTAAAGTTATCGGCAAATAATTCAAAACTAAGGATAATTTATCAAACTATTATTCTTTTCATAACTAATATTATTTTCATGATTAATTACATAAATATAATGATATCATATCATAAAATAAATTTTTGGAACATTTCTAAGCATTTTCCCAATTTATTCGAAAATTAGGGTTTCTAGAGGTTGATTTTTATAAAATTCTATTCTTATCCTATTTTATTAATTTCAAAATTTTCATAATTTCTAGGTGATAAGATTGATCTAGAATCATGATATTTATCAATTATATAATTAAATAAATTATTTAATACAATTATCACATAGGTTGTGATTTTCGAAAAAATCACATAAAATCATGCTATATTTTCGAAAACTATGAGCTTCTAGAAATAAATATTATCTCCTATGATACTTATCACATTATCACACATTTTTATGAGATAAACATTATCTTATGCTTAATCATAACCTTATCTTATCATTTTATAAAAATATCATAACATACTTATCTTAAAAATGTCATTTTCAAACCTTATCATATACACCTATGATTTTCGAAATTCATGCATGATGTGCAAGATAATTATCTTATCATATACTATAAGATAAACATGACAACTCATCACATAAAATCAAGTGATCACATATTAAATCACAAATTAATTCTTTATATTTTAAATTTTCGAAAATCACCCTTAAATAAGGAAAAAATATTTCTTTTTCTTCTTTAGTGTAAATAATATCCCAAATATACTTAAAAACATTTTTTAAAATTATTTCGTTCAAATTTTCAAGAGAAATTTCGATTTATTCAAAATCGATAATTACCGACGTTCACTTTCATACTTGTTTCTATCGTACTGTTCTTTCTTTATTTTTCGAAATTTTTAAGCCCCGAAATTCGGGTTGTTACACTATTTCAAACTGCTAGTGATGCAGGAAAGGAACTTCTACTTTTTTGTTTCTTACCTTGGGTGTTTTGAATTTCTGAACTTTGTGAAATTTAGTTGGCAGGCGATGAATGATGGATCTCTTTTTTCTGGTTTTTGAGTTGAATAATTTTCTTGCATGCTTCCTAATTCCTTTGCCTAGTTATGCTTCTCACTCATATTTTTTAGGTACCGATCTGCTTTCTTCTTCAAAGGCCTCACCTGTCTATGGTGAACTTACACAAAGCACAGATACTGATGATCTCAGTGGAGCTAAGATTTATGATGAGATAGTGTAATATTCCAAAGAAACGAATATACGATTACGGTATTCTAAACCCGTAATTAGGGTTTTGCCGTATATTATCTTTTTACGACATCGAATCTTGTGATTTCGATACGATATCGTTATAACGAATTCTTTTTATAATTCACTAAGGATTGTGAATTAAAGGATTGAAATATTACGAAATGATTCGTCAATATATTTTAACGTCAAACGCGTATCGAACGTCAGCTTTTCATGAAATTTTCTGAGCGGTGAAGCTTGGAATTAATTTCCATCTTAATTCCTTTATTAAATGGAATATATTTATTTAGTAAGTAGGAACTTCTGCGACCATTTTGAGATGAGTCGATTTGAGCGTTTGAGACGTTTTGACGTTAACGCCTGAGAGACGATTTGAAAAATGAGTTTAATGCTCGGGAAATTATAATAATTAATTTCCTATTATTATTTTATATAATTACAGTATTAATTATTATTAAAACCAATATTTGAGTTATTAAAACTCGATATTTTCTAATTTTAATTTCGAAAACCCTAAACTTGTAAATAAGGGTTTTATCACATGAAATGATACCATTAAATTATCCTATGGTATCTAAACTTTATAATATGATATATATGAATATTATTAAGCATTAAATCAGAATTTTAACCATAAAAATCGAAGGTTTCAGTTTTTATAAAAATTGAAACCCTATTTATGAAATTGGGTTTTATATGATCATGTAATACCCCGCCTTTTTAAGCTTCATTTTGCATGGCACGTTTTTCGAGAAAGGTCAAAGGTTGACTTTTGTTTGGTGATGCGACCGTCACGAAACCTCGTGCGTTGTGAAGAGTGTCTTATGACGAATTCATGACACTAAGTATCTGTGTTTTCGACCACCCATGAAGGTTCGCACTCAGGGAAGTTATCGAAAACGGACTTTTCATTGGTCTTTAAAAGCATATCTTGTTTATAGTCATTGTGTCCGTATTTTATTTCGTGTCCATGGGTACCAAGTTTACAAATTTGAGTCCGTTTGCAAAGTTGCGTCATTTTTGCGTTTTGAAAAAGGGCATTATAAGTGCTGTGACCCTCGAATTTTCCTATAAATAGGAGGCTAGGGCCTTCATTTTCAACGTTCATTTCCTTCGCCTCTGTGTTTACGGAAGAGCCGAGCAGCTCAGTGCTGTCTGAGTCACGGAGGAGTGGGGATCGAGCCGGGAGGCTCGGGCCATGCGCCATTCATACGCCGAGCCACCACCGCCGATCAACCACCCCCGCAGCCCGTTTTCGGTTTTGTCCTTTTCTTGTTTTGATTCCGCCTTTAGTAGATCGTATAGCATAGAACTCGGGATTCTAAAGGGACGAGGCGGAAAACGCCGGAGGCCGCCGATTGGCCAAACCGCCGCCGCCAGATTAGCTCACGCCGCCGTGAGCTTGTTGGCCGCCGTTTGATGGCCGACGGCCCACCTTTTAGCTACGGGTCCTTTAGGTTTTGAGTTCCGGCTATGCATTCTACTAAAGTACCGATCCGTTTTTACATTTTTCGCGTTTACACGCTCGGGATGTTTTCCGTTGCTTGAGTTTTCTAAAGGAAGACATATACGGGTTATCCATTTTCAACGCCGTTTGTCATTCCATGTTCGCCGTTATGCATATTGCTTATGTTTCCATTTTCATGCATCGATTTTGGATGGTTTATCCTAGATCGAGGATAGCATCGATTTTGAAGCTTCTTCACGCTAAGATTTGAGTCAACTTGCATGCATGCATATTTTGAAGGTACCCTATTATAGGTCTTGATGCCTCGAATATATTTCCTTCGCATCGAGTTGATTTGAAAACCCGAGAGTGCCAAATGTGGGTTGTAAAGTCGAAAACCTAGTTTTGCTACGATCGTCGTTTGGATCACGTTGTTGCTTTGCTTTGTGGAAGTGACCCCAAAAGTTGTTCCGTCTTGTTACAGGTACCTACCAAAGGCGATCGGTGAAGTCATCGGATCCGTAGATATCTCTCGGTTGGCGTTTTAGTCTGCTCGGATTGGGTTATATATGCTTATTTTGAGTTATTTACTCGATATTTCAAAATAAAACATGTACGCCAAAATGTTTTTGTGAAATTATTCGTTCTCGATCCAAGATATGGTTCTATCATGGTTGTGCACGGATCTCTATTCGTGGGTTGATCACCATCTTGAGTATTGATCATAAGGGGATAGACCCAGAACACGTGGTTATGGTTACGAAGGGATAGACCCGAAGTCCACACGGAAAAGGTAATGAGGTGGTTATGGTTCGATGGGATTTGACCCCAAGTCCACACCGAGTTAGCCGGCCGGATACGTTAGGGCGTGGGCCATCGGATATGTTCCGGGCGAATGAATGTCATGTGATGGGTGACGGGATACGTTCCGAGCCGTGGTTCATGGTTCTATGATGGGAGTAACAATAATAACGGATCGGTATCGAAAATGGAAAATCTATTTTGCTTACTTAGAAGTGGATTTACGCTTAAAACCTTCTAAGGTAAGTGCTCTAAACACGACCTCATGATTCTTTTGATTTATGATAAAACCCGGTGAGTCGCTAGTACTCACCCCAAACTCTTTTCAAATCTTTTCACGGATGGAGGAGAATTTGGGCGGGCGGCGAGGGTGGAGCTGCGGGTTCTTCATGCTATGCTTCCGATGTTGTGTTATATACGCATACTCGATAACTATGTATTCTTGTCCCTTATTTGCTTTCTCGATTGGGAACAAGATTTGTTATGTTATTCTCACGTGAGTCTCGATCTGAGCATGCTATGTGGTTGATCGTCTAGTTGACGAGGATGTAATGCTATTTTATCTTCTTGCATTACTTATAACAAACCAAGATCATGTTTTCGAAGTTATGATATCGATATTATTCATTGGTGGATTGTTTGTGCACCCTCCCCTTCGGATATGTCCTAGTTATAGAGGAGATCTTTGCCCGATTTCATGGTCACATCTTCTTATCATGTATGTTATATGTATCCCTTCTTCCCCGCTTAACCCCTCACTTCTAATCACACCCCCGCATCCGTGCCTTCCTGGAATTGGGGTGTGACGACAATGTCGAGCAATGGTTTCTTGGCTTTGAGCTCTAGCTTTGTTATTTGATATCAAAGCGATTCGTTTGCTTTATATCTTGTAACGTTCTTGAAATTGAGTGTTTAGAACTTGTTCTTCTAAACTGCTTCATCGTGTCTGACTACCCTCACCACCGTCAGTCCGCCTCCTTTAAAAAAAAAAAAGGGATGAGGTATGTGTTTATTTGCTGATGCTTTATGTGGCTATGTGATGCTTGATATGATCTTGGTTTCATGTGCTTTGGCCTGATAAGAGTTTACGCGATGTAAACGTGATATGGATGAGATGTGGTTGGATGGTGATATGGATGTGGAAGTGATTGTTGATGGAACAAAGAGGCCTGTGTGGCTGTGATATGAAAATCGTTTATATGATATGATGTGATTAATGTGATCACGTATGGTTGATGTAAGTCTATGTGTTTACATAGCAATATGTTGTTGATTGAAAATCTTGTTTATTTTGATAAGCGAGTGCTTGTAAGTGAATCTGTGTTTGCTTACGTGATTATATCGATATTGATATTGATATGTGTTGAAATGAACATGTGTATGAGATATGAATACCCGGATGATCGGATGGTAAAGGAAACGTGAATATTTGTTGTTGTTTTATGGTGAACTAACATGTAGGTTTATGGATATTCAGCGGCCCGCATAACGTTGGTTAAGATCTCACGAATGGATGAGCATATCCAGTAAATTCGTGGAATGTACCCGAATATTCATGAGCCATTGGGAGTATTTAGGAAGATTTGTTGGGTTATGGAGGAAGGTTCGAGATAGTGGGAAAGTGTCGAAATCGAGGCCTACTATCGGATGACCGAAAAGCTACCGACGGGATGGCAACCATGGGCGAGAAGCAAGGACATGTGTTGTTCGGGCGGGATCCTATCACGAGGCACCTTACTTGACTTTACCGAGTTCGCCGCTCGAGTATGGAGACAGTGGGATGCACCACCGAGGTATACCATCGAGGAGGATGTGGTTGCGAGACACCCTCGAGGACCGATCCGATCGATGATAGGGATGATGTTCCGTAAGAGCCATTGGGAGAACAACCATCAATCGAGCGATCGCCAAGCAACAGATACACCACCACTACACCACCATCGACGATCCTTACCTTCCGGAGGACCCGGAATGACTTTGAGGCGTGAACTTCGGGACGAGATATTGTTCGTCCGATGCGATGGCGGCGAAGAAGCCCGTAATCGAATCTTCATGCCACCAAACCGTGTCGGCTAGCATCCGTGAGAAGCGACTACGAGGAAGAGGAGGACCCGATGAGAACGGCGAGGATAGTGAGGATTCGGAGGACCCGGTGATCCGTGATAGCCGATGACTACGAGGTCGGGCACATTGAGGAAGAACAGCGCCGAGATGTGGACTCAGCACGCCTTTCACCGATACTCGTGCAATCGAGCACAACTTGACGGGATCATACCCAAGAGAGGCTTGCTTCCATGCAGATCGCTTTTAAGCCGCGGCCAATTCAAGCCACGATTGGAAGGAAAAGGAAGATGAGGAGAGACAGAATGGAACCGCCGGACTAGCGGGAATAGTGGATGGATATGGAGGATGTAGATCTAGGTAGTCTGTGTGTACAGGATGGCCGCAGAAGTCTGCTAGAAGCATGGACAGAGCGGCATCTTTTGACAGTGACCGGAGTCAGATTCTTTTGCTCACATCTGACCTTTTTGACTGACATACCTTGATCTTGTATTTTGACAGTCCTTCATGGACACTGAATATTACTGATACTAACGCTGTCTACGACAGGATGTTTATGTTTTGATGCTTATATGTGATATGAGCTATGCCATGATGATATATGATCTATGTGATGTGTGATGATAATGTTATGTGAAATGCATAACGATGATATGTTGACAGGATTGCATGATTATATGTGATCGTGCGTGATATGTGATATATGTGATGATATGTGATATGGGTGATGATATATGTTATGCGATGATACCCGGTTATCTATGCGAAAGCGTTTCTAATGTTTCAAACGCCGGTGCAGTAATGCCGAGAACAAGGAACCAGAGGAACAATAATGTGGAAGAAGCCGGGAACCACCTTTGGTTCGTGGCATGCGATCGAGTTTTCGCAGCGTAATCCCCACATTCGGCGGTCTCGGCGAACCGATCGACGCCGAGAATCGGATACGATCCACCGAAGGATCTTGAATACATCGGCCGTGAAGAAGCGAGAAAAGCCGAATTGCGCGATCTTCGACCAACCGATGAGGCCGATTTACGGTGGGAATCCGTGAGGAGGACCCTAACACCGTGACGATGGGCAAGGTATCGTGGGAAGATTTCGAGGAAGAACTCATGGAAAAGTATGTGCTGGCGTTTACAAGCGGCAGAAGCGCAAAACGAGTTCGGAATCTTCGTCGAGGAAGAAGGACGGTCACCGAGTACGATCGCCGCTCAATCGATAAATACGTCACGTTATGCTACGCACTGTTGGCACCGAGGTCGCCAGGCGCATGTGTTCGAGAGAGGACCACCGAGATCGAATTTCGCTCGTCGATCGGGAGATCCGACGTATGCGCGATCCTGAACCGGGCATTAAACATTGAGTCAATGTTGCCCGGGAAAGAACGATGCCACCCGGACAGCCATCGGATTTGAGGAAGAGGTAGAGGAAATGGGAAGATCGAGGAAAGGCAATCGGTGTTCCAGGGAACGAGGCGGTCCATGATTCCAAGGAATCAAGGCATTCAAGAGAGAGAAAGCAACCTTGGGAAGGAATTTCCAACCCACGCGGCGAGTGGAAACCTTGGTGCGAAATGCCAAAGGAATCATTTCGGTGCGTGCAAGGTAGCACCGAAAGTGCTATCGTTGTAAGAAGTCCGACATTACGCCGAGATTGTCCGTTAGGAGGCCGGCAAAGTACCGCCCGATGGCAAAGATCCGCTCCATAGAGGCGTAATCATGCTCCGCCGAGGACAAACAACGGAGCGAGGAGGTCACCCTAGGCGAAGAAACCAAAGGCCACCGCAGCAAGCAAGTGTGTACGCTTGAATCGGCGGCAGCAGCCTCAAGCTCCGGAAATCTTACGGTGTATAATCCATATGAGTGATATACCCGCTTTTGTTTGATCATGAGCCTCACATTCTTTCGCTTCGAGAATCGCGTGTGAGAGGTTGGGTTTGGTACCCAAGAAATCACGAGTACCACTCGGAAATTAGCATCCCGTCGAGAAGTGCTAAAGCAAAAGAGATATGCCGTAACCGTGAAGTAGAAATCGTGAGCGTAAGGTCTTTGTCAATTTGCATGTCATCGAATGGGAGATTTCGATGTCATCTTTAACATGGATTGGTTGGAAAAGCACATGGCAACTATACGTTGTCTCGAGAGAAGTTGCTTTTCGAACAGTAGAAGGAGTGGAAGTTTGTTTCACGGCATAAGGATGGTGTTTGCGTGCGATGATCTCAAAGACCAAGGCGGTGAGGATGATCGGGAAGGAAGTTGTCAAACTTTCTTAGTAAGTTCGACAGGCACGATGAACAGCATGACGAGCAGCTGCAAAGAGGAGATGGTGTGTGAATATCCTGGACGTGTTTCCCGAGGACTTGCGGGTTTACCACCGATGACAAGTGGAATTCACTATTGATTTGGAACCGAGAGCAAAGACAGATCAAAGGCACCATATAGAATGGCACCTAAAGAATTGCAAGAACCGAAAGCGCATTGCAGGAGTCGCTGGATCTAGGTTTTATCCGACCCAGCGTGTCGCCGTGGGGGCGCGCCGATTGCTCGTCAAGAAGAAGGATGGGTCAATGCGGATGTGCATTGACTACGAGAGAGCTGAATAAGTCGACGATCAAGAATGATATCCTCTTCCAGGATCGACGATCTTTTGACCAGCTCGAAAGGAGCGAGTGTCTTCTAAGATCGATTTGAGGTCGCTACCATCACCAAGATCGTGAAGGAGGACGCTGCGAAGACCGCGTTCGGACGAGGTATGGGCACTACGAGTTCATCGTGATGCCGCTTGGTTTGACCAATGCGCCAAATAGATCTTCATGGATCGATGAATCGAGTTTTCCATCGATCCGGATAGTTTCGCTCGGTTTTTATCGATGATATTCTCATCTATTCCAAGAATGCAGAGTTGCATAAAGAACACCTCCGCACCGCTCGGAAACGTTACGACGCAGAGGTTGTATGCCAAGTATAGCAAGTGCGAGTTTTGGCTCAAAGAAGTGATGTTCCTCGGACACATCGTGTTCGCAGAAGGAATCAAAGTCGACCCGTGAAGGTTGAGCGCAGTAATAGCGGAAGGTTCGACTAATGCCAATGAGGTTCGAGCTTTCTAGGCTTGGCCGGATATTATAGACGCGTTTCATCAAGGGTTTTCAAGTTGGCAAGGCCGATGATGCAACGACTCAGAAAGGAATCAAGTTTTCATGGTCCAAGCTTGTGAAGCAAGTTTCGAGAGTTAAAGAAGAAGCTAACAACCGCTCCAGTGTTAGCCGTGCCGGAAGGGAACGATGGGTTTGTGGTCTACACCGATGCATCCAAACTTGGTTTGGGTTGCGTTCTCATGCAGAACGGGAAGGTTATAGCTTACGCGTCTCGTCAGTTGAAACCGCACGAGTTGAGCTACCCAACTCACGATCTGGAGTTAGCGGCAGTCGTTCATGCGTTGAAGATTTGGAGGCACTATCTCTATGGAGTTAAGTGTGAAATCTTTACGGATCACAAGAGCCTCAAGTATTTCTTTGAACAAAAAGAGCTGAACATGAGGCAAAGGAGATGGCTAGAGTTGGTGAAGGATTATGATTGCTCTATCAGTTATCACCCGGGAAAAGCCAATGTCGTAGCAGATGCTCTTAGTCGCAAGTCGAGAGCAAAGTTGGGATATCTTCTTACGCAAGAGAAAGAGCTTATTCGAGATTTCGAGAAGCTCAGCCTGGAAGTGATTCATCCGCCGGAATCAGTGCAAGGATTCATCGCAGCTGACAGCTGAACCGGATTTGAGAGAAGCCATCGTGAGTGCGTAGCGAGGAGACGAGTTCCTGGAGAAGATGCGTTTGAAAGCGAGGCTAGAGGATAGCAAGGGTTTCACTAAGAAGGATAACGCGCTACTATTCCGAGGAAGGTTATGTGTGCCACTCAATAGGGAATTGAGAGATAAAATCATGAGTGAAGCTCATGAGGCACCGTCTCTACATCATCCGAGAAGCACCAAAATGTCGAGACCTTAAAAGGAACTTTTGGTGGGAAGGGATGAAAAAGGATGTAGCCGCTTTGTGGAACGATGTTTGGCTTGTCGCCAGTGAAAGTCGTACACCAACGTCCGTCAGATTGTTGCAACCGCTACCAATCCCGTGGAAATGGGATCATATCGGTATGGATTTTGTGGTGAGTTTTCCAAGGTCGTGAGAGGAAACACCGCTATATGGGTTGTCGTCGATGACCGACGAAGTCACCATTTCTTATCGATTCGGATGACGACGGGTTAGATAAGCTTGCTCGACTTCGTCAAAGAAATCGCGGTTACATGGTGTGCCGGTATCGATTCGTCGAGATCGTGACCCGAGGTTCACGCCGAGGTTTTGGAGAAGTCTGCGGGAAGCCATGGGGACCAAGTCAATCTTAGTACGCGTTCCATCCTCAAACGGACGGTCGATCGGAAAGGACGATTCGGTTTTGGAAGATATGTTTGCGGCGATCGTGGCCGACGAGGTGGAAATTGGGAAGAGATACTACCTTTGGTAGAGTTTGCCTATAACAATAGTTATCGAGCCACCATAGAATAGCTCCCTATGAAGCGTTATGCGGAAGGAATGTCGATCGCCACTTTATTGGGATGAAGTGGGCGAGAGGAAGATGTTAGGACGTAGATGGTTCGCAGACGGTCGAGGTTATCGATCGAGATCAGCGAAGGATCAAGGAAGCTCAGACGCGTAAGTCCTATGCGGACAAGCGTCGTCACGGATCTTCGCCCATGATCGGAGATCGCGTTTTCTAAGGTTTCCGACGAGAGTGAGTCGCTCGCTTTGGGAACGAGGTGTTACGACCGAGGTTCGCTGGACCTTCAAGTTCTCGAGAGGATAGGCCCGTTGCTTATAGGTTAGCTTTGCGCCTAGCATCGGAGATGTTCACGACGTGTTTCACGCCTCTCACCGAGAAAGTACGTGTTCGACCCAAAACACGTGATCAAGCATGATCAGTGATTCTTGCTCGTGATCCGAGTTACGAGGAAGGCCGTGGCTATCTTGGAACGAGAAGTCAAGGTTGAGAAACAAGCGATTCCGCTGGTAAAGGTGTTGTGGAATCACCACGGAGAGGAAGAAGCTTACGTGGGAGTTGGAAGACAAGTTCGTGGCTCGGTACTCGAGTTGTTTTCTCCACGTGTTTGAAATTTCGAGGACGAAATTTTTATAAGGAGGAGGATGTAATACCCGTCTTTTTAAACTTCGCTTTGCATGGCACGTTTTTGAGAAAAGGTCAAAGGTTGACTTTTGTTTGGTGATCGCGACCGTCACGAAACCTCGTGCGTTGTGAAGAGTGTCTTATGGCGAATTCATAGACACTAAGTATGCAGAGTTTTCACCACCCATGAAGGTTTGGCACTCAGGAAGTTATCAGAAAACCGGACTTTTCATTGGTCTTTAAAAGCATATCTTGTTTATAGTCATTGTGTCCGTTTTTATTTCGTGTCCATGGGTACCAAGTTTGCTAAATTTGAGTCCGTTTGCAAAGTTGCGTCGCTTTGCGTTTTCGAAAAAGTCGCTTATGCAAGCAAATTGTACCCACGAATTTTCCTATAAATAGGAGGCTAGGGCCTTCATTTTCAACGCTCATTTCTTCGCCTCTCTGTTTACTGGAAGAGCCGAGCAGCCAGTACGCTGCGAAGTCACCGGAGGAGTGGGGATCGAGCCGGAGGCTCACGGCGGCGCCATTCTTGTTCCGCCGCCGAGCCACCACCGCCGATCAACCACCCCGGCAGCCCGTTTTGGTTTTGTCCTTTTCTTGTTTGATTCCGCCTTTAGTAGATCGTATAGCATAGAACTCGGGATTCTAAAGGGACGAGACGGAAAAAGCAATGGGTCACCGATTTGCCAAACCGCCTTGCCGTTAGCTCACGCCGTGAGCTTGTTGGTCGCCGCTTGGTGGCCGACGCCCACCTTTGCTCTACGTCCTTTAGGTTTTGAGTTCGGGCTATGATTCTACTAAAGTACCGATTCCGCTTTTTACATTTTTGCTTCGCATGTCGGGATGTTTTCCGTTGCTTGAGTTTTCTAAAGGAAGTACATGCCCGGTTATCCATTTTCAACGCCGTTTGTCATTCCATGTTCGCCGTTATGCATATTGCTTATGTTTCCATTTTCATGCATCGATTTTGGATGGTTTATCTAGATCCGAGGATAGGCATCGATTTTGAAGCTTCTTCATTTGCTAAGATTTGAGTCAACTTGCATGCATGCATATTTTGAAGGTACCCTATTATAGGTCTTGATGCCTGAATATATTTCCTTCTACATCGAGTTGATTTGAAAACCCGAGAGTGCCAAATGTGGGTTCGTAAAGTCGAAAACCCTAGTTTTGCTACGATCGTCGTTTGGATCACGTTGTTGCTTTGCTTTGGGAAGTGACCCCAAAAGTTGTTCCGTCTTGTTACCGGTACCTACCGGTCGCGATCGGTGAAGTCATCGGATCCGTAGATATCTCTCGGTTGACGTTTTCGCATTGTCGTTGGGTTATATATGCTTATTTTGAGTTATTTACTCGATATTTCAAAATAAAACATGTACTGCAGAAAATGTTTTGTGAAATTATTATCGTTCTCGATCCAAGATATGGTTCTATCATGGTTGTGCACGGATCTCTATTCGGTGGGTTGATCACCATCTTGAGTATTGATCATAAGGGGATAGACCCCAACACGTGGTTATGGTTACGAGGGGATAGACCCCTAAGTCCACGGAAAAAGGTAATGAGGTGGTTATGGTTCGATGGGGATTTGACCCACAAGTCCACACCGAGTTAGCTTACCGATACGTTCGGGCGTGGGCGGATATGTTCCGGCGAATGAATGTCATGTGATGGGGTGACAGGATACGCCCGAGCCGTGGTTCATGGTTCTATGATGGGAGTAACAAGAATAACGGATCGGTATCGAAAATGGAAAATCTATTTTGCTTACTTAGAAGTGGATTTACGTTTAAAACCTTCTAAGGTAAGTGCTCTAAACACGACCTCATGATTCTTTTGATTTATGATAAAACCCGGTGAGTCGCTAGTACTCACCCCAAACTCTTTTCAAATCTTTTCACGGATGGAGGAGGGCGGACCAGGCGACGAGGGGTGGAGCTGCGGGTTCTTCATGCTATGCTTCCGCGATGTTGTGTTATATACGTACTCGATAACTATGTATTCTTGTCCCTTATTTGCTTTCGATTGGGAACAAGATTTGTTATGTTATTCTCACGTGAGTCTCGACTGAGCATGCTATGTGGTTGACCGGTCTAGTTGACGGGATGTAATGCTATTTTGTCTTCTTGCATTACTTATAACAAACCAAGATCATGTTTTCTCGAAGTTATGATATCGATATTATTCTTGGTGGATTGTTTGTGCACCCTCCCTTCGTGATATGTCCTAGTTATAGAGGAGATCTTGCCCGATTTCATGGTCACATCTTCTTATCATGTATGTTATATGTATCCCCTTCTTCCCCGCTTAACCCTCACCCTAATCACACCCCAAGATCCGTGCCTTCCTGAATTGGGCGTGACAATTGAAATGTCTAATAATTTTATCCTATGCTATTATTCAATATCTAAATCATATAATATGATATATATGTATATTTGGGACGAAAATTACATGAGTATCAATTATAGGTGTGATTTATATTTTTCCTATTTTCTCAAATCTTTATCGGTAATTTCAAATTGAGCATATATTGTGTTTAATTATTTTAATGGCTTGTATTATATATCTATGAATCATGTATGATATCTATAATGTATTAAGTGTAAATTAAAATTAAAACAGCCCCTTTGAACCCCCCATGCACCGGCTATGCTTCACCCCATAAACAAATCATTTCACTTTAAATGTTGCCCAATACATGGAGAGCTCCTTTGCACTCCATAATCATCACCTTTCCTTCCCAGGGCTGCATAATTGTGAGAAAGAGAGGCGCCGAGAGAGAGGAGAGATATAGGAATTTTTCTCCCATTTTCATACTCCATTCTCACTCAACACACTCAACACTCAAAACACTCTCTATTCTCTCTTTCTTCATTTCAAACCGAGAGCCATCCTCTCTATTTTCAGATTTTCTTCTTCCTTCTTCTTCATTTCTCCACCAAGTTTGGACATCCACATTGTGCTTGTCATTCTATTCCATTTTCAAAGGTAAACCAAGGACCAATAGCTTCGATTTTCATCTCCTTGTTCTAAAATTTTCAAACTGTTTTAATATATATGCATAGGTTTCGAAAGTTTTATATAGTTTATACATGTGTTTAAATGTTCTTGAGCATGAGCTATGGTTATGACTATGTTCTTGTTGATTGTTATTTTCAAAATATGAACATATATGTTGAAATGAACATAGGTTATCATATATGACATGTTTTTAAGGATTTAGCATGTATAGGTGATTTTCGAACCATGGTACTTGTTTATATAAATTTTCGAAAATGCTATAAAATAGTAGATGAGAACCGTGTGCCTCTTAATCATTTTTATGGTAGATATATGCTCTATGATATGTTTAGAACCCATGGTATGTTATTTAAAATTTTTAGAAAACCCTAGTTTTTATTCTTACAAAAACCGTGAGCCTATGTATGATGTACATTGATGTATGATTTTTATTTCAAGCATGTAATGACATATTAGTGCTTTAGAACCTTGATTATATGTTCTATGATTTAATTAGAATTTTGAAAACCATATACTTGATTTCTAAAATTACCGTGAGCATTTAAATTTCATAGGTTGGTGTATGATTTTATTTTGAACATGCAATGGTGTATTAGTGCTTTAGTATATTGTTTATGTGTTGTGTAAAATTATTAGAATTTTTGGAAATCAAATACTAAATTAAATCAAATAAACCGTGAGTGATATGCTCTTGAAGGTGATGATTTAATTAGTTTTGATAAATATTATGATGTTATATTACTATACTATAGTGTATAAACATAGTATATAATTGTTGGAATTTTTGAAAATCAAATAACATGTTGAATCAAAGAAGCCGAGAGCTATTGAGCTCCATATGGTGATGATTCAAATGTTTTTGGTTGATGTTATGATGTTACAATGTTATAATATAATGTTTAATGATGTTGGAATTTAATTGGAATTTTAGAAATTGTTTGCTATTTATTTGGTAATTATCTCGTAATTACCGTGAATAATTGTTGGATATTGTGAAATGAATGCTTATGATGAACTATAGGTTATATTAATGATTTATATTGATGTTGGAATATTATACTAGGTATATATCAATTTTGGGAATTTTCGGATAATTATTCCTTAATTTTTGAAATTACCGTAAATATATATATGTATATATATAAATAAATAGCAAATAATACCATATGAATTTGATAAATTCATATTCTGGACCATAGTGTATAATAATGCACTATATTAATTTAGAAAATTTTTCAAAGGTCATTTGACATTTTTAAATTAATTATCGAATTTTCGATAATTAATAAGGATTTTTAAATCCTTTTTAAAACAGTTTATTAATAAAATATATGTCTATTAATATTCTGGACAGTTTATGAATTTTACAAAAGTTTATAAACATAGATTGCTATGTTTGAGACGAACGTTCATTTTGTAACGTTTTAAAAACCAAAATACGCTTTTTATTTATAAAAAGGGTATTTAAAAATGCGAAAATATTTATAAGTCCTTGATTTACAAGATAAATCGAGAAATAGGACTTTACGTTTTCAAATCGATCAAATTCGATTTATAAAGCAAAATAGTAAGAAATTACTATTTAAAAGTCAAAATCATTGACTTTGTTGACCAGTGTTGACTTCGTTGACTTTTCAAGTCAAACGTACGATTATACGTTTATAAATACGTCAGTACGCGTAAGATATACTAATTGAGTATGATACCTCATTAGTAAGAAAAGATTTCACAAATGAAATCCATATATCGAAACGCGTGCAATCGTTGAACGATCTCTCGAACGAGAACAATTGAATGTTATACGTATGAGGGAGTGTTCAATTCACTAAGGAATTCACTCACATCGATATGAAATATCAAAGTTATCTTAGTTTTCGAAAGTCTCGATAGACTTGAGCGACGTCTTAAAGCCTCGCCAGAAAGTGTGACTAAACGCAATGACGGAATTTGACGAACGATCGAACTGGGACTTTTACAACGAACCATAGTCCAAAGGGCTTCTTATCTTTTAAACGTGGGCCTTTTCTTACCCTACCAAAACGTAACTTCATCGTTATTTCAAATGAATTTACTTACGATTACTTATTCTACAACCGTTATCAAATGTTTCTTGCATTACACCGCCAAAATATCTTCGTTTGTGTATGGATCCTATCTCATTATGCCCGGTAGGGTGGAGATGGTTGGAACTATTATATCATTTGTTGTGGTAGCGTAACCTTTTTAATGTCGGGTCTGTCTTGGGATGATAAATGCACAGCTAGGATTGGCGTGAAGGTTGGAACTATACTGTTGTGTTAACATATGCTTGCAGAGTGTGTCTTTGGCCGCGGGATTACGGCCGGTCACGGCGTCGTGACGGGAGGCCTCCTCTCGACGCTTATTTATTTATTTATTATTATGTATTGTGACTATGAGATACGGACCATACACACCAAGAAAATGCCCGCGAGCTATGTTTGACGAAAATGATTTGGTAAAGACAAGCATTTTAACTAAAACCCTCGCGACTTACTCGATATTGGCGGCGTAATCCAAATATTATCAAATGTTTTCGGCATAAGTCCACTGAGTGCAATTCCTTGTACTTAGCCCTGCATGTTTGTTTTTAAATGTGCAGGTTGAGCTCTGATGGTGATAATGGGGGATGTGTTGAGGAGTCCAGTGTCCTTGACCGATTTACTTGAATTTTTGGGTTATACCTTGAATGCATATCGTCATATATGTATTCACACACTTTCCGCTGCTATACTCTGAACTCCTTTATTTATGCTTTATGTTATGAACTATCGAGGTCCATCGGATCAGGCCAAGTTTTGGGGTCCGATGGCCTAAACCTTTTTCAAAAACATTATAACATCACTTCATATTCTACTCAAGCATGTTAGTTTATTCTTATGCATCTTTATTTTACCCGTGTAATCCCCTAAAATACTACTCCTAGTATTAGTCGCCCTCCAGTCCGGGTTGGTCCGGAATGGGGTCGTGACAGATAGATACCAAAGCAAATTCGTCCCAAGATGTGTCTAATGAGTCGCATATTAACAGTGAACTGGCAATTCTGAAAAGCCTTTCAGATAGTAACAACCAGTCTGAGGAAGCTGGCTTTGCTTGCGGTTTTGAACTTGAGAAAATGCTCCTAGAGACAGAAGAGACGGGCACAATCACACAGAATTGTGACAAGGTTCTTGCTCTTACAGGTCAGCAGCACTTGCCTTGTTCATTCTAATTTGCAGAAATTGCTAAATGTTCTTACTTAAACCGATAACCAAGTATTTTGTTCCATCATGTTACAGATCACGGTTCTTGTGCAGAAATGCATCCCCATCTAGATGAAGATAATGACACCGAGAATTTGGATGTGGGGAGACCTGTTTCCAGTTTGAGCAGACATAATGACAAGAAGGATATTGAAAAGGCTGAGGAGAATTCAACTGCTCAAATGGTTCAGTTTCCCATTCACGAGCTTCATTTTGAACAAAATGTGGAAGACTTCAAAAATGATACTCACACCATCTCAAATTTCCCAGCCTCTGGATTTAACGAAATTTTAAGTGAAAGTGATGTGGCCAATACTATTAAAGAGTACTTTGATTGTGAATCTTCTCTGCCCGTGATCTTTGACAACTCTGGTGCCAGTCTTCCAAGTAACATGTTGGCAGATACTGATACTGAAAATTCATCCTTGTCCACATACAAAAAAGATATTGCTGCAAGGCTTGACTGTCTAAATCCAATGATGAATCTGTCGTGCCACTCTAGCTTCAAGGATGAAGATAATGTGCCATCAGTTGACTGCCTCGATGTACAGATTAAAAAACAGGAGGAAGCAACATTATTAACCAGACCTGCTCAAGTCTCTGCCAATGCAGCAGATTTCCCTGAACATGTTGATGAAGGTATACAACTTACTATTCCCATAGCTAAGTTTTTCTTGGTTGCATATCTAGATTTACTCACTGCTACTAAGCCATCAGTTGAAAAAAAAAGGTAAAAGAATTGGAGGAATCAATGGCTGTTTTAGAAACCTGCTAGACAGAACATTGCATTCTCCTTCATATCTTGTCTTCTGCAGTGGACCTTTCTAACAAGCTTGAAATTTTTGTTTTTTAGGCCATACTGTTAAGCTTGAGTCCCACAAAAAGATTGAGCAAGGAGATGGCCTAAATTTGTCGCCTTCAACTGTGAGGAAGAATGCCAGAACCATTTCTATTCATGGGACCCCAGGTAAGCTTCTTGCTATGGCGGACATGAAGGAGAATGTGCCGAACCAGAAGCACTCGAACATCGGTGATATCACTGCAGTGAGACAAGCAAAAAGAAGACCCTTGCAGGATCTTGAATGGAAATAGATTTCTTCCTTAAAAAAGTATTTTGGTCTTGCAAGGCTACTATCTTATGCACATCTCATGCAAATATGTATTTATGAAACATCTCCAATTAAGTTGTGTTATCTTAGATACTAAATTGAGTAATAGACAACATTTGATGTTTGCAAAGGGTGAAACCACATTCTTGCATCAGACCTTTTATTGAGAAAGGAAATATAAATTGTAACGTTCTTTTTGGGATTACAGAACACAACTTGATCCAAAGAATACATTATAAAACCTTTTGGATGACAACAAAATAAAATGTGAGCTCGCATCATTTTATCTACACAGGCAAACAGAGAGAGAGAGAGAGAGAGAGAGAGAGAGAGAGAGAGGGAGGCCAGGCCACCGGAGAGATTCAGTTTCCATGGACGCCGACGTTTTCTGCCATCGACATTGATCTCGGTTTTGCAATTTCTTTTTCTACATATAAACTTAGACACCACCTAAAGCTTTACTCGTTGTATCTAATTACAGTCCAAGCCACACACTTCTAAGACGATACCATCCCTCGACAAAAAGGGGTTGATACGCACCCACAGCAACGAGAATATCGAAGCCAAAAGAATCGACCACACGACGATGATGGTAGGGAGCCGGTCTTGTCGCCCCATGAAACCTTTGAGGAATGGGTACAAATGGACGATCACCCAAAGGGCGAAGAAGAGCCTTCCGAAAAGAGGGCCCCAAGACTCATACCCATTATTTATGGCATCTGAGACTCCGACGACGACTCCAATGATGTTGATGATCATCAGCGTCATGGGCGGGATCAACAGAGACGTCCACTTAAAGAGGTAGAGATCTGAGAACTCGCCATCATCGGCTGCTTTTGAAGTGACAGTGAAGTTTGTGTTCACACCAGCCAGAACTTTGAGAAGACCTTGGATTAGAGCAAAGAAGTGCGACGAGACACCACCAATCACCCAAAACTGCTCATTTCTCCACAAGTCGTCAATTCCAACACCGCCCCACTGCATCTCCAATACGCTAGTCACGGCAATGGATATGAACATCCCCATAAAGATTATGCTGGCATAGTTACTGATCTGTAGATACAAAGAAAAAAACTTCGTATAAGCTTGTTCCCAACTCTTCCCATGGTTGAAAATCAATCAAATACAGTAAAAAGCCTTATAGGAATACTTTATATAGGAATAAGCACCACATAGTGATAAACAAAAATTACTTGTGACTGGGTGATATTTAGTAATAAACTCTACATTGGTCCGTCTTAAGAATTTATGCCTCTATTCTATTAAGGAATAAATGACATTATATATATACATGAAATTGGATTAGCATACATACGCATACAAGCAATAACTATTCTTTTTAAGTTCCTAGGTATGTGATACATACATGTATTTTATGTACTATCACTGTTCATGTATTTGTTTTAGTCAAATTTATATTAATTAGGTCCATGAATTTATCTACCATGATTTATATTAATTAATTTTTTAAGAAAAATATTTTTTTACTTAGGAATAACCTCCCTATAGTAATATTTTTCACCGGTCCTGACAATATGATTGTATGGAGTTTTTACTGTATTGCATTGGTAAACGATCACTCACCTCTGGGACGATGAATTTTCCAGTAAGCAGGCAGACGGCTGGTAAGGCACAGTAAGCAAGCAACGGAAGTGAAGTCAATGGATAGACGACAGAGTTTATGTACGAGAATCTCTCCAGAGGTTTCAGACCACATCCGTATCCATACCAAATCGGACAGTGCCTGCTCAATAAGATTTCAACCGACCCCAAGGCCCATCGAAGAACCTGGTGGAGACGATCAGAAAGATTGATCGGGGCCGACCCTTTGAACGCCGGTCTTTTGGGCATACAGTAAACCGACCGCCACCCATGGCAATGCATCTTGAATCCGGTCAAGATATCTTCAGTAACCGAACCATAAATCCACCCGACCTGGCAAATACAACGTAGTGAGAAGTGATTTCAGGTTTAGAAACTATACGCGGGAAACAAATCATCTCGAGCAGTGAGTACGTACCTCTTTTCCCCATTCAGTTTTATCTTCATAACCGCAACTTATCACATGAATAGCTTCTTTCAAGAGCGATGCAGACGTTGCTCCCGCAGGGACACCGCCGTTTTCTAGGAGTGCTGAAGCAATGAAAACCGGTGATTGTCCGAATTTTTTCTCGAATTTTACTTGGGGCATCAGGGCTGACTTCTCACTTTCGATTCCTGCCACACAAGAAAATGTCAGACTCTACAAAAAAAAAATGAAAAAAACGAAGTAAGATATAACCAGTCACATCGTCATATGACTCATATTAGATGATCAGTTATGTATTTCCTCACCTTCTATTCCTTCTTCGATGTTTTCAAGGGCATGGATCTGCGTCAAAGCTTCCCGGCCCTTGCTCTTTTTCTTATTGTCCTTCGATTTCCCTTTCTTGGTCTTCTTCCTCGATCCAAAGCAGCAGCAACACCATTTTGGCCAGCAATTGCACGTTTTGCCTGGGGGTTTTGCTTTCTTGGGGGCATTGTATCCATAAAGCGTTTGCCTCCTGAAGACGCATCCAGTTCCGACATAAATCGGACCTTGGATCCCATCAAGCCCTTTCATATTTATCTGTTGCCAATAACAATAAAATCAGCCTCACATAAATTCATGAATCTGTAATAAAAGGAAGGTTTTTATACATACATCAAAGAAGACAACATTGCGATTTGAGTATCTGTCGTGCCTATCAATTCCATCGAACCTCTGAGGAAACTGCACATAGCATATTTTCTTGCCAGCTTGCGGATCCATCATGAAACACATGGCTTCTCGGAGAGCCTTACTGTTATTTATGTAGTGATCACAATCGACATTGAGTAGGTAAGGAGCATTCGAGATGACAGCCGATACCCGTATCTTCAAATTAGAAAGAAATAAAATCAGTCAGATACCTTATAATCATGCAGAACTCGAAAAGGAAAACAGCAAAAGGTAGTTACCAAAGAATTCATAGCACCGGCTTTCTTGTGATGCTCGTATCCAGGCCTCTTCTCACGAGAAACGTATATTAGACGAGGCAGCTCGTTGCCTTCAATATCCCGAACACCATTTTGACCCAGGAATACCTTTCAAGCAGATATAAAGTTAGTAATATTAAAATAAATCTTGAGCAGTTCATTGTGCCGACAGACTGGATAAAAACAGAGCGCTTGATATACCTGGATCATGCCAGGATGATCCCTGACATTATTTCCCGGCCATGGAGTGCCGTCTTGCATCGTCCAACCCTCTTCGGGAACCTTCTGCGCCATTGCAACGAGAGCATTTATACGAACTTTAAACTCTTCATACTCTCTCTGCATCAAAACATTAATGATTTGATGATTTTCTCATTAAAATGGTTTATGATTTGCAAGGAACCTACATCTTGCAAACCGATGCAAATAATACAAGACAGAAACAAAGGAGAGGTGAGATACCTTCATTGCACGACGTTCCCTCACAAATGTTGGTTCCACCTTGTCTCTCAAATAGTCGACCTTCTGCGCAAAGTACCATTCTGGAGCACGAGGCTCTATTTTGAACTTTTTGCAGAACGGTACCCACTTCCTAGCGAACTCAGATGTCTCTGAGAGAGCTTCGAAAGTAAGCATTGCGGCACCATCATCAGACACGTAGCAGGCAACCTTGTCAATGGGGTAATCCACAGCAAGTATAGAGAGAACGGTATTGGCTGTAATCAGCGGGGGTTCCTTCAATGGATCCACTGTACTCACGAATATGTCTACAGGAGCTAGCTCCGAGGGCTTGCCCTCTTTCTCATACCTGGTAGAGAAGTTCAACATGAAAAAGACAGAGAGGAGGGTGGGTGGGGGGGGGCGGTGGAAGCGTCATTCACACAAAAGGAGAAAATGCATACCTTAACGAGAGTCTATCGAGGTATGTTTCTCGCTTGATTGGGAACCACTTTGGGAACTGATCGAAGATCCAGGAGATGGAAAACCATATCTCACATATAATTGATGTTAGCCACAGTCCGTATGCATCGTTGACAGGGTGACGGATTCTATAATGAAAGAATAATCCAAGAATTGCCATACGCAGCAAAATGACGATCCTGTATGGGCTTATCTTGCTCGAAGGAATCGGTATCTTCCTCGAAAGTGGCTGTCTGCCTTCATCCATCCTGTCGACAAGGACAAATAAATTAGATAAATACAACAGGAAGCTAAAAAGAAAGGACATGGCAATTACCAGTTATACATATACCTAAGCATATTACTTGTGCAACATTAGAGCATTGAACAGTTCTGACAAATCTAAAATGGAAGAAGTGAGCTTACTCAATTTTTACCACTTTTAGAGCGTATATATACTTTAAGGTTTCGGAAAGTAGATTATAAATCGAAAGAGATTATCTCTAAGATTATCATACAAATAAGTTGCATAAACTGAAACAAAATCACACTCCTAAAAAATTGTTCAAGATTAACTTGCCATGCTTCTTCTTCTCCTCTCTATTAGCATTGTCTTGTAATGGTATATGAAATTACAGATAAGTGTACGCAAAGACATAAATTATCCACATCTGCTCGAGTATCATTAATCTCAACCGTCCAAAGTTTCATCTGTCACATGTATTCCAGCTTGGCGTACTCTATTATCTCCTGCTCTGTCCCTTTATCAAGATTCAAAGACACCTATAGACGATGACAGTAATAAAAATGACAATTCAATGACCGATTCTCCAGTCCTATTTGCCAATAGTGGCGGAGCCACATGGAAGCAAGGGTAGACTCAAGCCCACGCCAACTCTTTTTTTTTTTTTTAATTCTTAAATATCAATAATCGCCGGAATTGTTATCGTCGGCCATGCCAAATGGAGTGAACAGAATGAGTAATTGTGCAATAAAGTCCCCCCTCTTGGAAAATCCTGGCTACGCCACTGTTTGCCAAAGGAGAATTATCATTTTAATTATAGGGCTTTCTGAAGTTTGGCTTTGCAGCTGAATTTCTCTGTATGCATAGCTATAATTCGATTATGATGCCTAAAACTACTCTGTTAAGCAAGAAGACCTACTTTAAAAGGTAGCCGATCAAAATCAATAATAGAAGTTAGCACATATAGGTCAATATTAAATACCATTAAATTAACAAGCTTTACACTATTAACAACGGCTACAAAGTAGTGATTGCAAAAGCTACAAGTCAGCCAGTACACATTTTAATCACAAGTATCAAAAGCATATGAAATAAAGCCATTAAATGTGAGGCCACCGACACTCAGATGAAGAATATGAAAAAGGAATAAACACAAAAAGGGTGGTGGCCTACTTGGGTAAATCTGCATCATCCAGTTCATCTCCACCACCTTTGCCTCCTTGATGCTTCACAACTTGAAGCTTCTCATTCTGCTTCCTCTTCCACTCTTCCATCCTCTCCTTCCAAGCCACGGTGCCGTAGCCGTACACGGCCAGGTCCTTGTTCGGATCCATGGGCCGCGGTGGAACTACACTCATTTGTACATTAAACTTCTGATCAAGAAACATCACTAAACAACAACAGTCACACTAGAAAACACTCACAAGTCATGGATGAATCAGAAGACGGCATAGGGTGGATTCGCTTCCCACGAAAGGGGGGAATAATTAGGGCATGCTTGTCAGCTGAAATCGTATCATCCTTCATCAAGATTTGAAGACTTCATCAAATTTTGCAGTCAAACAACAGAAAATTTAAAAATCAAGGAACACAAGATATTGAAATCTACCTCTTGATCATAAGTGAGGAGAGGGATCTCTGAGTTGACAGCTGAGGGATCCATCTCCGAGTGAGTGGTGATGCCGGAGGCAGTCCGGCCAATGCGCCGAGACGAAAGAGGTGCTCCGGCCATGCACTGCAGCTCATACTCATTGTAATCAAATTCATGCTCCAAATCATCAAACTCATCTTCATCTTCATCTCCATCCACTCTAGGACTCCCTGGAAATTTCAAGAAAATCATTAAATCACCACAAGCATTTCAACCACTCGATTTCAACAATCGAATATACCTTTGATACGCTTGTATCTAGTTTTGCATTGAGGGCAAGCTTGATTGCCCTCCCTTCGTTCATACTCATAGCAAGGCCTACAAACAGGGAATGCACATTCATTGCAAGCAACAAAAGGCTCTCCATCTACACTGAATTCAATCTCATCTCCACAAATCTGGCAAATCTGCCCAGTCAACTCTTTCACAGAAGTCACCTGCCAAACAGGGAAATCAATAAATTTAGCAGTAGATCAAGAATTGCTTTAATAAATAACAGTAGATCAAGAAATGTCCGATTGGGAAGCAAAGACATGAGGTCCAATAAGACTCTCACAGATTTGTGAAAAAAGTGAGAAAATCTGGAGAAAGATTTTATTTTATTTTATTTTATTTTTTCTGAAAGAATTCAGTTTAAGTGAAAACTAAATGACAAGAATGTGGAATGGCCCGGAAATCTAGAAAAGCTCAAAAAGAGCTTAGAGAAACTAAATCGGGAAAAAAGTTTGTTAAGCTAAAATGATATATTGTAATGAAAGTTGGTTTTGTTAATGTCGAACTTTCAAAATTTCACAACAGGTTAAATCCAGAAGTCAATGACAAGAATTTTTTGAAAAAAGATTAGAACTTTAACAAGAAAACTCAGAGAGATGAACTAATCGCCGACAACTCCGCTGCAGAGTGCAGCCATATACAAGAGAGAGAGAGAGAGAGAGGTTACTCTTCCAATGTCATCAGCATTAATGAGAACGAACTCATTCCTGTTATGCGAGCCAGCAACGAGCCTCCCTTTAGTATCCATGGCGGCCAAGAATCAGAACTCTCTCCACTCTCTCCCTTCAACTCACACAGCTTCAATCAATAGAAAGAAGAGAGAATATCTCGTCTAACACAAGTCCCATTGGCGCACAGTAAAGCGAGAGACTGCCGTGCTTTATTTTTATCCTTCTTTCCTCAGCTATTTAAATAACCCCTTCGCATTAACAAGTGAAACTGAAAACGACGGATTAACAGACGCCCAAAGAGACAGACAAAGTATTATTGCACTTGGTGAAGAGAAAGAAGTGTCGGTTTAATATATATGATAGGATACTACCAACTATTGTGGCCCAAAGATCGCGCCCAATATAAGTGGTACGACAACATTGTTCTCAAATTTATATGAGTTCTACCAAAAGACTCCTGCACCAACCTGTTCAACTCAAATCGCAGTGGAGCATAGAAGATTCTGATCGCACATCTAAAAGAATCGTTATAAGAGAGAACACATATTGTAGTCAAATTCAATACAGTATATAAATGAGAATTTAGATTAGAAGAAAGAGATCATCTACACTCTTTGTAATCGCTTTTACACACTTAATACGATATACTCTCTTTGCTCGGGTGGACGAGATCTATTTCAATAGATCGAACCACGTTATTTCTTTGTGTTCCTCACGATTTATTACCCCACGAAATTAAGATCGATCACCGCGTCGTCTGTGGGGACGAAATTCTGTGTTCTCGATCAACTTTTTCTTAGGGAATCAATCACAACAATGAGGAATACAAGAAGCGTTACATCCGTGTACAGCACGCAACAATAATAACGGCGGTAGGACACGCCAAACGCGGCCTGGGAAAAGCCCGATAAGAGATACGACCCCCGAAGGACACGTTCAAAGTCTGGATGAGCGAGGCTACCATATCCTACGTGAAGAAAAAGATCACCGCAGCGAAGGAGGACACAACAACAACATAGAGGAAGCCCAAGCATCGCAGTTGAATCTCGACGAGGTGGTTAAAGTGTTCCTCGAAAAGAATAAGGAGAGCTTCCTCCAGTACCTCAGCCGAGAACAAGGTCGGCTTCGTCATGATGAAAAGGATGCCGAAGTCTCATCAAAACGCGAGGCGGCAAGCGGTGAATCCCCACCTTCGATGGTGAGCACTTGTCTCGCGAATAATACCTCTACACGAGTTGGTTTCCAAACCGATCGTGCGAGGATGGCGTGGGGCGGTCGTCATGATCACCGCGAGGTCGACCCCACAATTATAACGAGTCCACCGATTTAACTCGGCATCGCTTCTCCGGAGACGGGTTCGATGGATACGGAAGATTA
This sequence comes from Salvia rosmarinus, assembly GCA_036937905.1. NCBI lineage: Eukaryota > Viridiplantae > Streptophyta > Magnoliopsida > Lamiales > Lamiaceae > Salvia > Salvia rosmarinus. The sequence continues at coordinate 37,813,245 of CM072815.1, read as the reverse complement.
TTACCCTTTTTCCAACGAGACACTCGATACCTCTCCCGAGAAGGCAGGTGCCAAGTATCGCCTTACGACGGACTACGGACCCACAAAACTTCCTTTCTCAATTTCAATACAACATGATCAACCGCCTCAACACCATCCACATGTGCAAGCGCCTCTCGAGTTACCGATCGACAACGCCCGCTTGGTTCGACAGCCACCTCCCGTAGTATCGATCTTACCGAGATCTAATGGAAGCCTTTCATCGAAGGTTCTTCCAAAAGGCCGAGTCCAAAACCACATCGGCTCATCTCCTCACCGTGAGGCGGCCGAGGTGAGTCCATCGGCGACTTCACGACTGTGTTCAATAAGGAGAGCCTAAAACTCGAGGATGTAAACGACCTCCTTATTATCTCGGCTTTCGAACGGCATCTTGCCTGGGCCCTATACTGAGGAGATCGTCAATCACGAGTCCCGACCGCGTCGAGCGTGGCGATAGCGGTCGGTTCGCCAAGGCCGACGGCGGACGGAGAAAGCGTGAAGTCGAAAAGTGGAAACCACCGACAAGAAGAAGAAAGAGGAGGTCGGGGACCGAGGCCAAAGTAGACGGCGTGCTTGGAAAGGATACAACGCGTGGCCCTATAGAGTCTAGGCTCGGGCCATGTCATAACCCAGAACGATCTCAGTACACACCCTTGACAAAGACAAGAGCGGAGATCTACGAGCTCCATACGGACATGTTCGAGAGACCTCGGCCCATGATAGGGGGATCGAAACGCCGATCCAAAGACAAGTATTGCTCCTTCCATGAGGATCATGGACATGACACGGAGGAATGCAGGAATCTCATGGCAGATATCGAAAAATTGGTGCATGTCGGGGTTCTAAAGAAATACTAAGGTCATGGGTGACGAACTGGTCAGTACGAGGCTCCCAGCCGAGGTCAGAGAAAGCGGAAGTAAGAGAGAGGAAACTGTCGCCCTCACACCGGTAAGAAGGTGAGGCACGACACTGATGAAGAGGGTGATGACGAGCCTCAGTACGATGGAATCATATCCACTATCACGGGGCTCCCTCACGGTACTACGAAGTCCTCCCTCAAAGCTGAGGCCTGAAGTCCCCGAACCAGTGAACCCGTAAACAAGAGGTTCAAAAGGGACGAGGACATCACTTTTTCCGAGGACGACCCTGTACCAGCCGTAGTACCTCACCAGGATGCGATTATAATCCAAGCAGTGGTCGCATATAAGCTAGTTCGGCGTGTATATGTCGATAATGGTGTGTCGGTAAGTATCCTCTTCAAGGAGTGCTTCGACAAATTGGGAATTGAGGAGGTACGCCTCACACCGGTACCACTACCACTTCGAAGCTTCGTGCAAGAAGAGACACGCCCGGGGATCATCGACTACCCGTCACGGTGGGAGGCGTGACGAGCTCCACCAAGGGTGGTTCTTCGTGGTAAACGCCTACTTACGTATAACATTATACTAGGGCGGACCGGTTAAATGCGGTGAGGTGGTATGCTCAACGATCATCTAACCATGAAGATCCCCACAAAAGGAGGGTAGCCGTGATCCGGAGATCGAAACGAGCCAAAGAATGCATGCAGTCGCCTTAAGAGGTCTTGGGACTTGCCCAACACCCACAAAGTAGCAATTAGCGGCCCAAGGAGTTGGAGCTGGAAAGGGCCGCCGCTCGCTCGACATACCGATAGAGGAGGTCATCGATCGCTCACTTTTCTAACACGAAACGCGCAAGTATAAGGTAAGCGAGTATCGTATCCACGTGATTGCAATCCGAAAACACGTAAGCTAACTCTAATCCTTCATCATTATCCAAGCAATGTAATATGGTTTGAAGGTTTATGGCTTCGATAATTAAATCCAAAGCAAAGGTAACAACTTGAAAATAAACAAAGGCAATAAATACTCAAAGATGAATATAAGAGATAAAGACTAACCCTAGGGATGCACTAATCCTATCCACAACGATGTTTATCCTGCTTATTATTAACCGTTTTAATCTAGACAAGATGGAAGATCACATATGTAGCCAACAACTTGATTCGACAATTGTGACGAGTTGATTACTAATTTTCCTATTATCATACGCCTCTAGAGGAAAATAAGCAACTCCAAAAGGATCACAAAGAATATGCTTTCACGAATGTTCCTATCTCGCCACGACTCAAGCGCTTATCCGTATCATGCATTCAAGATCGATTGACAATTAAAAATGTTACGTAAGTAACTGGCAACTATGATATGCATCAAGATTGATCAGAAATCAACACATATAATTAAACACCATGAATCATGAATCAATGCCTGGAAGGTAAATAACAACAGCAGGAATCACAAAATATAGGATAGAATCATGCAAACCCTAGGATTAGAACAAAAATTTAGCTAGACATAATTAACGGAATAAAATACGAAATAATCATAAAAATACGAATTAAATAGATCAAACCCGTAGGGAAACGTCTGAGAACAATGGTTGGGTTCGTATCCAAACCCAACGGAGAACGGGAAAACGATGGAATTTGTTCGGACAAAAGCGTTCCGAAGCGTTAACAATGCGTAGAACTAATGCTAGAATGAATCTAAATCAAAGCTAGAGTGAAAAAGAAGGAAAAATAATGAAAAGCGGACAAAACGTGTAAAACAGTCTGGGAAGGTTGGCGCGAGGGGTAATGCCTTATTTATAGAATTAGGGCGAAACCCTAATTTTGAGTCTGCCGCCATACCGCGGCCGACGGGCTCATGATCGCGAGCTCGGTCGCGAGGGAACATCCTCGTTCGGCCGTCCTTCAGAATCTCGGCAGGGACATGCTTCCGTACTTGCCTCGTGGCCACACCTCGCGATCGCTAGGTGTGGTCGCGTCGCATGGAAAATCTTCGCGGGCACGTCTCGCGCTACCGGGAGTCTTAGCGTTTCTTGGCTGACCTCGCGGATCGCCAGGCGGTCGTGAGACATCTCTTCAGCGCCGCAGCGCTCAGCTCTGGTGATGGCTGGTGGCACGGCTAGCGACATGATCGCGGTCGCTAGGCCCTCATTTTGCCCTCGTCTGCTCATCCTTTGTTCCATGCTTCGGTTTTCAACTTATAAGCCAACAAAACACCAAAACGGAACCCAAGAGCAGTATCTTCCAAAAATATGTAAAAGCATTGAGATCCAAGACATAAACGCATTTTATCGATCTAAAATCATCTTTAGAAATCAACAATAAACGTGTAAAATGCGCGTTTATCAACCCCCAAACTTAAATAATTGTTTGTCCTCAAACAAAAACAAGACCAAAAGAAAGAGACACAAAACAGATCAACGAAGCCAAGAAAGGTGATTAACCAATAAAGCCTCGTAAATATCTCAAAGCTCAAAATCATTAGTGCACACGACGACATTAGTCAACTCGACAATGTACAACCATTGAAAGCAAAATCTCATTCAATTCAACCTCACAATGGCATGTGCGTAATATATAGAGTACACTCAACTCATAAAGAAATAAGGACGTGTATGCACTCAAAATCAATGCAATGCAAAATCTCACCATAGGCTCGCCATTTCTCTAATATCTCCACCACGTCAAATGTATTCAAATTAGGATAAAAAAGGACTTTTCATAGGTTGTATTGTCGGCACATTGGTTAAGGTAGGATAATATATGGCTAAATGACTCAAATATATTCCAAGTACTTCCATCTCTATAATCAGCTCATATGGACTTTGTCCATTTCCTTTTTTCTTTCCAACATGCTATTTCGACATTTATTCACTCAAGGTACCATATACTATGATAATTGACTTCCTTTATGCTCATACTATTCAATTTTTTTTTTCTTTTCTTGGCTTTGTAATAGAGCTTATAGGGTCTATTCTTTTTCACACGGGTACCATACTCTATCTTTTATCCCCACTTTGCATATCAAAACCAATTTTTCTCCCATTTGATTCCCATATCCATCCTCACCCCTATCATCCGGTTAATCGAAAGAATAAGGTCTAATAAAGGCTCAAAGAAGGCGACAAATGGTATACATCATTGGGCTAGTGTTTGGGCAAATATGTGGTTTAACAAAGATGGCCTTTATCTTTCCATATTCAAACACATATTGCGACCTCGACACGTAAAAACGGCAAGTTCTAGAAGATAGTTACATGCACGATATCACACAAATAAAAGAAACTATAACAAGATGTGTATACAAGAAGCTCAAGTCTCACGGTTTTAGCAAATGGTTAAAACAACAAGCTAAGCAATCTCGTTATCCATGCGTCATTTTCCAACATATCATGTGCCTATCACATGTTTAATGTAAAATTTCTATCATCATTGGCTACATGGATTAACACATTTCACTTCAACTCGTTGATCGACCGACACAACAAAAACACAAAAGACACGCACAAAAGCCCCAACATATAATAACTTAACAAAACAACGCAAAACATAAAAGACTCTCAACCACATCACACTCGACCACTCCCCCCAAACCTATTGTCAGCAGCAGCAATGGAGGCAATAATGTTTGCGTAAGAGAGTGATTGGGAGAGATCTTACCTCAAATGTCGCGCACTCCGGTGGTGGATAGAATCCTCGCCATTGATGATATACCTGGGACTTAAAACAAACAAACAAGACACAAACAAACAAAGAAAAGAAGAAAACAAAATGAAAACATAAAGCATGTAAAATGTTGGGTTACCTCCCAACCGATGCTAGATTTATCGTCGCTAGCTCGACGTTACCTCTCATCAATCGGGCGATTTGACAACCGTGGTCTTTCCAAACTTTTTTGCCTCGAACTTAGCATTCACCGCACCACCAATGCGTGTGTGAGTAGCTTCCATCGAACTTGAATGAATCACTCGATTTTTACGCCGGTCCACCTTTTCTTTCTAGCATCTTTATCGAATGGTGGTTGCCCTTCGCGCGAGACTTGACTAGCGAGCGTAGTGATCGAATAGCAATTTTCGAACTCACGAACTATCGTGTTGCTTGATGGCGTCATATATTGAAATCTTTATCTCTCATCATCGACACGAAACGTGAGGTCACCTTCCGCACATCAATCAAAGCACGACCGGTTGCTAGAAAAGGTCTACCCAAGATTAGTGGTTGATGTCAATTCGGTATGTCTAATATAACAAAATCGGCAGGAAAACAAAGTCCCAATTCTTACCATCACGCCTTCAAGAATTCCCTTAGATATGTGACCACACATCGGCCATCATCGCGATATCTTTGTTGGCTTCATCTTCCTAGCTCCAAGCGGTTGAATACATTTAATGGCATCGATTTATGCTCGCCCCAAATCACACAACACATCGTGGAATGTGTCGGCAATCTCGCATTCTAGTGTGAAGCTCCGGATTTTTCTCGCTGAGAGCAACTTCCATTGTAAGATGGCACCGCATTCTTCGATATAGGTTAATTTTTCAAATTTACCCAATTTCTTTTTTGCTTGCTAATGCATCTTTCGAAACTTCACATATCCGGCATGTTTCGGTGGCGCTTGCAAAGAGAGGTAGATTGATATTCACTTTTGAATATCTCTTTGAATCTGCGAACTCCTCGTATTCGACTTAGCAAGTCGACTTAGAAACGGAATTGGAGGAGTGTACGTCGAAATTTCGGCTCTGGCGCCCTCGCGGTCACCCTCGCGATCGCGAGGATGGTCGCTAGGGACCTGAGCTGCGTCGGCTCTCTTCTTCGTGAACGGGATCGCGGGCGCGGGCTCGTCCCCCTGGCTCTTGGCCTGGTCCTTCGCGGCCTGGCTCGCGTTCGCGATCTCGGTCACGAGGTGCTTTTCTTTCGCGGCCGCGGGCGGGTTCGCAAGCTCCTCGGAATGACTCGCTGCATGATGACTCACGGCCGGACTCACGGGCGCGAGCTCGGTCGCGAGGTGCTCATTCTCATCTCCTTCTTCGTGCGGGTGGTTCTCGACGTCGCTTTTCCACCTCGTGCGGATGGCAAAACACTGATTCTTTGGGTTCACTTCAGACACTCAAAAATTGGCCCATCTTTTGTTGTGCATTCAGTTGAGCAGCTATCTGTCCGATTTGATTCTCCATCATCTTCATGTGTTTGCCCGCGGTCGCCACGGCCGATTCCAACTGTGTTATCCTCCGGCCGTGTAGTATCGATGAATGAAGTCGTTGAGTCGCCATTGTTGGTTGCTCACAACCAACCGCCGCATCATATCCTCTGACTTGCTTCTTCGCCTCTTGAATCACTCCATTCGACAGCGACTTCTTTGGATGTTGTTGGAAGTTATTGGGGTTGGCATACAACATATTCGGATAATTCCTATTGTTCGGATGGTATGCCGGATTTTCCCATGGTTCCTCCGATTGATATGATTAACCTCTTACGTCTCGATCGGCTCTTCAAAAGAGTGAACTTTCATAAGATCGTCGTATTTGAGTCACTCTCTCTGCTTGCTTTACGCAGCGTTCTCTCCATCGGCTATTGATAACTATTGGCCGCCATCTCTTCTATGATGCGGCTGGCCTCCTCTACTCGACGGTTCAACAGGCATCCCCCTGCCGATGCATCTACAATGCTCCTCGTATGCAGCGTCAGCCCACTATAGAACCGCATGATCTGTTGCTCTTTGGAGAATCCATGTTATGGGCATCTTCTCAATAGGCCCCTAAATCTCTCCCATGCTTCGAACAACGACTTGTCTCATTGTTGGCAAAAGTGGGAGATCTCAGATATGATCTTCTGTGCTTTGGATGGCGGAAAGTATTTTGAAAGGAACTTCTCGCAAAGTTTTCCCAAATTGTCTATCCGGTTCGTCCGTGCTCTTGAACTAATCTTTGGCCCGGTACATGAGAGAAATCCAACATGCGCATCCGGATCGTATCTTGTGGCACCCCATTTTGCTTAATGGTGTCACATATATCGAGTAATGTCTCCAGATGAGCATTCGGGTCCTCAGTCACTCCTCCTCTGAATCGCCTCCTTGCACCATACCGATCGTACGGCTTTAATTCAAAATTGTTTGTGTCCACGCAGGGCCCCATCCTCCTCCTTGGAATTGTTCAAAGGGAGGTCGGTACATGTAGTTCAGAGGTCTCATCTCCGGGGTGACAAGGAGTCCCATATTCGCCATCCGGCGTTGCATCTCTGAAATCGGCTAGCATGCGTGTAGCTTGCTCGGGAGGAATGCCCTGCTCGTGGATTAGCTGCCATTGCAGCCCTTCTTCTCTCGTCTCTTCTCCTTTGGGAATTTTCGATTGGGTCAAGATTTTGCTCGGAGGTCCCCGGACCTTGTGATCATAAACTACCCGGAGAAAAGAGAGCTAACTCGCAAGAATAAATAAATATAATAATAAATATAACTTGAATTAATAAATCCAAATCACAAATTATTCCTATGTGATCTTAACAATCCCGAACAGCGCCAAAATTTGATCAGCAATTTGATCGCACGAAAATAACGCGATGTATATGGGTAAGTCGAGTATCGTATCCACGTGGATTGCAATCCGAAAACACGAAGCTAACTCTCTAATCCTTCATCATTATCCAAGCAATGAATATGGTTTGAAAGGTTTATGGCTTCGATAATTAAATCCAAAGCAAAGGTAACAACTTGAAAATAAACAAAGGCAATAAATACTCAAAGATGAATATAAGAGATAAAGACTAACCCTAGGATGCACTAATCCTATCCGCAACGATGTTTATCCCGCTTATTATTAACCGCTTTAATCCGCATAAGATGGAAGATCACATATGTAGCCAACAACTTCGATTCGACAATTGTGACGATTGATTACTAATTTTCCCTATTATCTTTATTCGTCTAGAGGAAAATAAGCAACTCAAAAGGATCACAAAGAATATGCTTCCTACGAATGTTCCTATCTCGATTCACGACTCAAGCGCTTATCCGTATCATGCATTCAAGATCGATTGACAATTAAAACTATTACGTAATTAATCGGCAACTATGATATACATCAAGATTGATCGAAATCAACACATATAATTAAGCACCAAGAATCATGAATCAATGCCCAAGGTAAATAACAATAGCGGGAATCACAAAATATAGGATAGAATCATGCAAACCCTGTGATTAGAATGTAAATTTAGCTAGACATAATTAACGGAATAAAATACGAAATAATCATAAAAATACGAATTAAATAGATAAAACCCGTAGGGAAGCGTCTGAGAACAATGGTTGGGTTCGTATCCAAACCCAACGGAAAACGGAAAAACGATGGAATTTGTTCTGACAAAAGCGTTCTGAAGCATTAACAATGCGTAGAACTAATGCTAGAATGGATCTAAATCAAAGCTAGAGTGCAAAAGAATGAAAATAATGAAAACCGGACAAAAACGTAAAACATGTCCGGGAAGGTTGAGCGAGGGGTAATGCCTTATTTATAGAATTAGTGGTGAAACCCCAATTTTGAGTCTGCCGTCATGCCTCGCGGCGGGCTCGGGATCGTGAGGAACATCCTCGCTCGCCGTCCTTCGTAATCTCGGTAGGGCGCACGTCCGTGTTGGATTGTATCTTGAAAGCGCTTTGGTTGAGCTTGTATACAATGTTTCTGTTACCACTATTACAATCTCTCGTCGATTTGAATACTTGATTGCATATATCGTGTCCCTTATCTCATATATAAGTTAGATCATACAAAGGTGTAGAAGATCACGTAAGTGCTCGTATGATTGGTCGAGCAATGACGATATATAAAAGTTTCACACCGAGGCGACTTAAGGACGAGTTGTCGGTTTAGTCGCAGATAGATAAGAAGTGACTTGACTTAGTTGCTTGTCTATCTTTGATGCGTCTACGGCGTATTGAAGGATCACGGTGAGATGAGTTCTTCTTTCGACCGTCGTGAAGAACCAAGATCTCGGTGACTTACGATGATCTAAACCTCGATAAGGTATTAGGTGAGTATGAGTTGCTGACCATCACTTTGACTTGTTATGAGTGAGGGTTATATGTTCTAACCCAAGATTCTCCGCATCTTGGGTGGTGGCAGTGCTTGTATGTCACGCTAGTTATCTGTATCGAGTCACCGTATCCGTTAAGGATGATGACGCGTCCCCTTAAGGAGCTCAAAGGTTTATTGTACTAAACCCCGCAGTTGAGTTAGCTCAAGTACAATAATAAGGTTGAGTGGTACTACTTAAGAAATAAAGTTATTAATCGTTTTAAGTCATCCGATTGCTATAAATGATTAATGGACGTTCGATATCTTAAATACGGGATTCGTAATGTCTAAGTGCAAGCCCGACTCAACTTCGGTAATAAAGGGTAAGTCGACATTCTTTCTCTAGTGGCATGATCGAATGTTTATAAATTAATTTATGTTCGGCCGAACATAAGATAATTAATTTATTTGAGGCCCATCTTTATTCCTTGCATTTGATCCACAGGCCGGCCATCCGGCCCCGTAGCACCGAGGAAAATCGGCGCCCCTATTGCTCAATTGGCAAGATTTTATTCTCTTTATCCACATGGATATAATTATATTTATGGTATATGCATAGATCGCTTTCCATATAAGATTATGGTAATAATCTAAGAGTATGGAAATAATCTAAAGTATGAAAATAATCCCAAGAGTATGGTAATATTCCATATAGATTATGGTAATATTCCATATAGGATTATGGTAATATTCCATATAGGATTAAGGTAGTGCATTATAAATATAAGGTGTGAGATAATGTCTGAGCTAATGCACACATAACATCACTAGAATTTTCGCCATCATCAGTGTGATTCTCGAAAATTGTGAAGAGCTCGGTGATTTTCGGTGCATTCTCCATAGCTCGTCCTCACTCGGCGTTGGAGATTGGGTATCAGGATACGATCCGTAAGGTCAAGCACGAGTCTCGACCGTTCGATCCGTTCATCCCGCTCGATCCACCTCGGCGGATCCAAAGGTAAACACGTGAAAACCCTACGTGTTGCACTTTAATTATATAGACGCATGCTTGGTTTATAATCAATGTATGGTGAATTAAACACCCAAGATGGATCCTCGAGGCGAGGGTTAACATAAGTTTTCCCTACAATTGGTATCGAGTGCGGGATCGCAATCTTGGCTCGCTGGATTAATTCACGCGTTTGATTATTACGCGCGTTTATTTAATTGTGGATCCGCTGCTCATCGTGGCTCGCTTGTTGTTGTTGTTGGTTTTGTTTTTACACCACGAAAAATCCGTGGTTAGATTAGATTTTATTATGTAAATTTTATCCGTAAAAGAAGAGCGAAGATTTAACGAACGAAGAACGAAACGACGGGAAAAGCAGGGGTTCTCGGCCGTGTTCGGGTGGTTTCATGCGCGAGTCTCGCGGTCGCTAGGGCGATCGCGAGGGCTGCGGCGACGGGCGCTGCTCGCGCGGGATCCTCGGCGCTTAGCGGCGAACTTCATGATCGCGAGGATTACCCGCGAGCGCGCGACCGCGCGAGCTAGCGGGCGACGGGCGCGCGTTCGCGAGAAACCCGGCGCTGGCGAGCGTACTCGCGGTCGCGAGGTATGGCCGGGCGGCGATGTCTCTCGGCGGATGTTCGGCGCTGGGGGGGTGCCAGCGCCGCGCAGCTCGACGGGTCGCGGTCGCGTTAGCGACCGCGAGGCAGCCCATGCGAGGCCCAGCGCGGCGGCGCCGAGGTAGGCGCGATCGGGCTTTGCCCCAGCGCGGCCCAAAGACTCTTTGGGACGACCGCCCGCACCCGGTTTTCGAATTTCCGGTCCGTGCCGGCACGCGAGGCCCATTTGTTGAATCCGGTCCGTGCTCGCACGCGAGGCCCGTTTGAAGTTTAATTACTTTGTAAATCTATGTAATAGATTAGATTTAAATGTACTGTGTTTCACGATTGACGCGATGAACGCGTTTTATTTTATTTTATCGCTCATATGCATGTCGTGGATGTTTAAATTATGCAAGAGTAGCATGCTATGTATGTTTATATTACGTTGACAAACCTTTAAGTGTTTTACGTAATTGGATGCGCATAGTAAGCATGCTAGGTTTATCGCGCTTATCAAGCATATTTTAGAATTACATGAGCATGTTTTACATGTTGAGTTCTATAGAAAAGCATGCTAGGATTACGTGATCCGCATGGACAAACCTTTTGAATAAAAGACTAAGCAAGCAACCGACAAATTAATTTTTCAAATTAAAATGTCGAGACCTCCACTTTTTGATCTCTAAACAAAGCGAGACGCATCGTGAGTAAACGCCCACACGCAGCGGCTTGCTTGCATCTGCTTATCATAAGTTTGTTAGATGAGATTTCTAAATAAAACCTTTTAAATCTATTGAGAAGTGGGAGTTTCATGTAAACGCCCACACGTGGCTTGCATGTGCGATTTTCATAAGTTCTCTAGAGATAGATATAAAATGAGATAACAAAAGAATTTGAATTAGAAGCGGTATGGTCCGAGTGAGTATACCAATTCTAAGAATTCATCTTCTATTTTAAAATTGTGGTCAATGCTTGAGACATCACCTCAGTACAACTTCCCGCCAAGTCCTTCTTGCGATAGTGATGTGGTCTAGTAAGGTCCAATCATTAATTTCATTTGTCATAAGGATAAGTTGACATGGATTGAAATTAAGCGACTAAAAGGTATATTTTAGTGCGGTCGGGGGTTCATGTAAACGCCCACACGCTGGCTTGTATGTGGGATTCCTTGGGCGATTGGAGGTTTCAATTAATATTGTTTTATCAAAAGGTTACAATATTATTGTTACGAATTATATGCGATCGATGCTTATGTGTTTTACATTATCGCTTCGTATATGTCTCTTACGCCGATTATCAATATGCTCGCACAAAACCGTTATCCGTCCAAATTTTATCGAGTGGAAGCGAAACATGGAATATGTTCTTATCGTTTGAAGAACACATGTTTGTTCTCACTACTCTAAACCCGATGCCCTTATCGACGCCGACGACTAATGAGCAAGAGAGTCAAGCGGACTTTGGAATAAGTCAAACAATATGGCTAAATGCTATATGATGACTACGATGTCCAAAGGCTTGCAATTGCAAAGATCGATCGATGGTGACGCGACGATATTTGGTCAAGTCTCGAGAGTAAGTTTGGGCAATGGATCGGACAATCCGCCCACACAATGAGAGAAATCTTGGCGTGTAAGATGGAAGAAGGAAGTTCGGTCCATGAACATGTCTCCCACACGACTCATCTCATGGATAGTCTTGATCGGTTGGGAGGAGGTATTGACGGCGAAGCCAAGGTCGATATCATCCTCAATACACTGCCCAAGTCTTTTGAGAACTTTCGCGTGAATGCGATCATGAGCAAGACCGAGTTTACACTTAGTCAGTTGCTTAATGATCTCGTTGCTGCGGAAGGAGTTATGGGAAAAGGAGCACATGCTCTTGCTAGCACATCTAAGGGCCCAAAATTTTCATCGCAAAATGGAAATAGAAAAAGGGGTACCAAAGGTGGTAGAGGCAAGGGAAATAGTGGGAGTAATGGAAGCAAGAACATGGTTGCCACCGGAGGCTTGAAGAAGCCAAAGGAGAAGGCAAGTGCTTCAAGTGCGGTAAGACTGGGCATTGGAAGGCCAAGTGCCCTATGCTCAAGGCTCAAGGTACGCCGTTTGCTTTAGTAACGGAAACATGTTTAGCGACTTGTTCTACCCATTCTTGGGTAGTAGATACGGGCGCAACTGATCATGTTTGTTACACCTTGCAGGGGTTCCTGCGGACAAGGGAGCTGTTTGATGGCGAGATAACGATCTCCATGGGCAACGCGCGTAAAGTCAAGTCGCAGCGGCTTGGAGATGTTTTTATGTTTTGGGACAACAGTTTTAGTTTTGAAAGACGCTTTATATGTGCCGGATTTTCGGTACGAACCTTGTTTCGCTTTCAAATTATTTACTCATGGATATTCTCGTTATTTTTGATAGTGGTGTTTCTATCATAAGAAATGACGGGTTATCGTGTTGGCACCTTATATAATTCGCTTTATACTATTTCTCGCAAAACATAATACCTATAACTATGTTGCATCTACATCAAACCCTAAAAAGAGAAAGTTTTCTTGAAGATGACTCTACTTTTCTCTCGGCATCTTAGATTAGGTCACATCAATCTAAATAGGATCCAAAGACCGGCTAAGAATGGAGCATTGGGTAATCTCACTACATTCGCTCCGACCTGCGAATCCCGTATAGAAGGTAAGATGTCGACTGCACCCTTCAAAGCGAAGGGTTATAGAGCCAAAGAAATGTTAGAGTTAGTCCATTTCGACCGTGTGGACCTATGTCCACACAAGCTCGTGGAGGGTACGAGTATTTTGTCACTTTCATCGACGACACTCAAGGTACGGATACATATACCGCTTCACCGCAAGTCCGAATGCTTTGAGAAATTCAAAGAGTTTAAGGCGAAGTGGAGACGGCTAGGTAAGAGTATCAAGTCATCATGGGTCCGATCGCTGTGGCGAATACCTCAAGAACGAAGTTTATGGACTACCTAGTGAAGTGTGGATTACCTCCCAAACAAGATTTCACCGGCACACCACAACAAAATGGTGTGTCGAGCGAAGAAAGACTCTTTTGGAAATGGTTAGATCTATGATGAGTTATGCTACATTGCCTATTTCGCTCGGGATATGCCTTAGAAACGCGGCATACTTGCTAAATCTAGTACCGCCCAAGTCAATCGAAAAGACCCATTTCGAGTTGTGGTTTGGGCGCAGCCCGCCTTAAGCCACATAAGGATATGGGCGCCAAAGACACGTCTCGAACAAGAAAAGTCAATGTTGGAGGCTAGATCCGACGCAAGTCGCTTTATCGCTATCCTAGAGGAACGAAAGGTGGTTTATTCTATAGTCCTAAGGATCAAGGTCATTATTAGCACTAATGCCCGATTCTTAGAAGAGGATTATATGAAAAATCATAAGTCCAAAGTTGAAATCATTCTTCAAGAATTAGAAGATGATCGATTCCACCACCGACAGGCCAAAGGTACGAGATGTCGAGTCTAGTGGGAGGATCGACACCGATACTTCAAGAAATTGAAGTGGGTCGAGTTCCACCGAGATACCGACCGCATAAGTGGTACCTACACAGCAAGTTGTGCAAGTTAGAGAACCACAAGTATCTGCACTCCACCGCTGCTATTGTGCTCAGAGAACCTCGTCAGAGTGGGAGGTTGTTCGTCAACCCGAGCGATTTATGTTCGTGGGTGAATCTTCGGATTTGGTCCCAGCAGATTTAACATGCAATAATCGACCCATGGACATACAAGGAGGCGATACAAGATATTGATGCAAGATCATGGCACACCGCTATGGACTTAGAAATGGAGTCCATAACGCTATGGATGTATATGAAAGACACTCTACCGATGGCAAGGAAGCCATAGGTAGTAAGTGGATATACAAGAGGAAGAGAGATTCCGATGGAGAGGTTTCGCTTTTAAAGCCGTGCTTGTGGCGAAGGGTACACTCAGATTGAGGGCATCGATTTCGACGAGACCTTTTCACCGTAGCAATGCTCAAGTCCATCGTAATTCTTCTAGCCATAGCAGCCCACTTGAACCTAGAGGTTTGGCAATGGATGTTAAAACCGCTTTTCTAAACGGTTACCTTGAGGAAGGTAGACATCTATATGCAAAGAACCCAAGGTTATGTGGTAGCGTGAAGAGCATCTAGTATGGAAGCTTGCTAGTCCATTTATGGACTTAAGCAGCCTCCCGATCATGGAACTTACGCTTGACGAGGTGGTAAAGTCCTATGGATTTACCCAGCTGCTCAGCGAGAGTTGTGTGTATCGGTTAGATGTCAACGGTGATGTGGTATTTCGCACTTTATGTAGATGACATCCTTCTAGTTGGCAACAACGTGAAGTCGTTATCGACGAAAGAGTTGGCTATCCGATCGCTTTCAAATGAAAGACTTAGGAGATGCAGACATTCTCGGGATCAAGGTTTACCGAGATCGCAAGAAGAAAATGTTGAGCTTATCTCAGCGCCTTACATCGATATCGTGATTACTGCTTTAGTATGCAGACCGCCAAGAAAGGATTGCTACCTTCGCATATGGCGCCTTTATCTAAAACGCAGCCTCCCATGACCGCAGCGAGATAGAGGAATGAGACAAGTTCCTTACGCTTCCGCCGTAGGAAGTCTCATGTACGCAATGCTATGCACGAGGCCCGATATCCGCTATGGTAGCATAGTAGCTAGATATCGCCTAACCCCGGACAAGCTCATTGACTCAAGAAGCATATACCAAGCACCGAAAAGGACTCGAGATTATAGGCTAGTTTACCATGCAGATAGTCTAATGCCTTGGGTTATACAGACTGGATTTCCAAGTCGACCGTGATGAGAAAAAGTCAACCTCTGCCATGTGTTTACCTTGGGAGGTGGAGCCGATCCTCAAGGAGTGCAAAGCGGCCCGATGCATTGCGGACTCTACCATGGAAGTTCTAATATGTAGCCGCCTTGAGGCTTCTAAGAGGTCAGATGGTTCAAGAACTACCTCATGGATCTAGATGTGGTACCGGTTTGCCCAAGAGTATCATAGTTTCCATCGTGATAACTCAAAAGGGCAAACTCGGCGGAACCACTGACCCACAAGCGACTCAAACACATAGAGAGAAAGTACCATGTCATACGAGAAATCGTTAGACGAGGTGACGTCTTGATTGAAAAGATTGATACGACGGAAAATCTAGCGTATCCATTCACGAAGAGCCCGCCGCAAAAGTCTACGATGGACACGTTAGAGGACTTGATTGCGCTTTGATGGCACCCACTTAGAAAGGAAACTTTGTATAAGTGGGAGAAGCAAAGTGATGGTTGTTTGTAATAGCTAGTAGAAAGACACATTGTATACTAAAAGTTTGCTTTAGTATAAGTGAGATTGTTGATTTGTATAATCGAAAGCGCTTGGTTGAGCTTGTATACAATGTTTCGTTACCACTATTACAATCTCCTATCTGATTTGAATACTTGATTGCATATATTCGTGTCCCCTTATCTCATATATAAGTTAGATCATACAATGTGTAGAAGATCACGTAAGTCCGTATGATTGGTCAAGCTTAATGAGATATAAAAGTTTCACACCGAGACGACTTAAGGACGAGTTGTCGGTTTAGCCGCAGATAGATAAGAAGTGACTTGACTTAGTTGCTTGTCTATGCCGGCACGCCTCGACGTATCAAGGATCACAATGAGATGAGTTCTTCTTCTCGACCGCCGTGAAGAACCAAGATCTCGGTGACTTACGATGATCTAAACCTCGATAAGGTATTAGGTGAGTATGAGTTGTCGACCATCACTTTGACTTGTTATGAGTGAGGGTTATATGTTCTAACCCAAGATTCTCCGTGATCTTGGGTGGTGGCGAAGTTTCAGATGTCACGCTAGTTATCTCAGACGAGTCACCGATCCGCTATGATGATGACGCCCCTTAAGGAGCTCAAAAGGTTTATTGTACTAAACCCCGCAGTTGAGTTAGCTCAAGTACAATAATAAGGTTGAGTGGTACTACTTAAGGAAATAAAGTTATTAATCGCTTTAAGTCACGATTGCTATAAATGATTAATGGACGCTCGATATCTTAAATACGGGATTCAGAATGTCTAAGTGCAAGCCCGACTCAACTTCGTAATAAAGGGTAAGTCAACATTCTTTCTCTAGTGGCATGATCGAATGTTTATAAATTAATTTATGTTCGGGCCAACATAAGATAATTAATTTATTTGAGGCCCATCTTTATTCCTCGTATTTGATCCTGGTCGGCCCATCCAGGCCCGTAGCACTGAGGAAAATCGGCGCCCCCTATTGCTCAATTGGCAAGATTTTATTCTCTTTATCCACATGGATATAATTATATTTATGGTATATGCATAGATCCTTTCCATATAAGATTATGGTAATAATCTAAGAGTATGGAAATAATCCTAAGAGTATGGTAATATTCCATATAGGATTATGGTAATATTCCATATAGGATTATGGTAATATTCCATATAGGATTAAGGTAGTGCATTATAAATATAAGGTGTGAGATAATGTCTAGGCTAATGCACACATAACATCACTAGAATTTTTGGCCATCATCAAGTGTGATTCTCGAAAATTGTGAAGAGCTCGGGTGATTTTCCCGCATTCTCCATAGCTCGTCCTCACCGACGCTGGAGATTGGGCATCCCGGATACAGTCCGTAAGGTCAAAGCACGCAGTCTCGACCGCTCGATCCGCTCATCCCGCTCGATCCACCTCGACAGATCCAAAGGTAAACACGTGAAAACCCTCACGTGTCGCACTTTAATTATATAGACGTATGCTAGGTTTATAATCAATGTATGGTGAATTAAACACCCAAGATGGATCCTCGGGCGAGGGTTAACATAAGTTTTCCCTACAATTGGTATCGTAGTCCGGGATCGTAATCTTGGCTCGCTGGATTAATTCACGCTTGATTATTACGCGCGCTTATTTAATTGTGGATCCGCTGCTCATCGTGGCTCGCTTTGTTGTTGTTGTTGGTTTTGTTTTACACCACGAGAAAATCCGTGGTTAGATTAGATTTTATTATGTAAATTTTATCCGTAAAAGAAGAACGAAGACGAACGAACGAAGAACGAAACGACGGAAAACAGGTTCTCGGCCGTGTTACTGGTGGTTTCATGAAGAAGTCTCGCGATCGCTAGGGCGATCGCGAGGGCTGCGGGCGACGGGCACGCTGCTCGCTGGATCCCCGGCGCTTAGCGGCGAACTCGCGGTCGCGAGGATTACCCGCGAGGTCGCGCGCGCGCGCGAGCTAGCGGCGACGGGCGCGCGTCGCGAGAAACCCGCGGCATGGCGAGCGCACTCGCTGGTCGCGAGGTATGGCCGCCGGGCGACGATGTCTCTTGAAAGATGTTCGCGCTAGGGCGTGGCGCACGACGCAGCTCGACGGGTCGCGGTCGCATTACGATCGCAGAGGCAGCCCATGAGTGAGCACGCTGGCAGCGGCGGCGAGGTCGGGCGCGCGATCGGCTTTTGCCCCAGCGCGCCCAAAGACTTTTGGGACGACCGCCCGCACCCGCTTTTCCGCATTTCCGTCCGCGCCCGCACGCGAGGCCCATTTGTTGAATCCGTCCGCGCTGCACGCGAGGTCTGCTCGAAGTTTATTTCGCACTTTGTAAATCTATGTAATAGATTAGATTTAAATGTATGTGTTTCACGATTGGGCCGCTGATGAACGTTTTATTTTATTTTTATCGCTCATATGCATGTCGTGGATGTTTAAATTATGCAGAGTACGTTATGTATGTTTATATTACGCTGACAAACCTTAAGTGTTTTACGAATTGGACGCGATAGTAAGCATGCTAGGTTTATCGCGCTTATCAAGCATATTTTAGAATTCGCGAGCATGTTTTACATGTCGAGTTCTATAGAAAAGCATGCTAGGATTACGTGATCTCGCATGGACAAACCTTTTGAATAAAAAGACTAAGCAAGCAACCCGACAAATTAATTTTTCAAATTAAAATGTCAAGACCTCCACTTTTGATCTCTAAACAAAGTGAGACGACCGTGAGTAAACGCCCACACGCGGGCTTGCTTGCACTGCTTATCATAAGTTTGTTAGATGAGATTTCTAAATAAAACCTTTTAAATCTATTGAGAAGTGGGAGTTTCATGTAAACGCCCACACGCGGGCTTCATGTGCGATTTTCATAAGTTCTCTAGAGATAGATATAAATGAGATAACAAAAGAATTTGAATTAGAAGCGGTATGGTCCGAGTGAGTATACCAATTCTAAGAATTCATCTTCATTGTTAAAATTGTGGTCAATGCTTAGACATCACCTCAAGTACAACTTCCCGCTAAGTCCCTTCTGCGATAGTGATGTGGTCTAGTAAGGTCCAATCATTAATTTCATTTGTCATAAGGATAAGTTGACATGGATTGAAATTAAACGACTAAAAGGTATATTTTAGTCCGGTCGAGGGGTTCATGTAAACGCCCACACGCGCGGCTTGCATGTGGGATTCCTTGGGCGATTGGAGGTTTCAATTAATATTGTTTTATCAAAAGGTTACAATATTATTGTTACGAATTATATGCGATCGTATGCTTATGTGTTTTACATTATCGCTTCGATATGTCTCTTACGCGATTATCAATATGCTCGCACAAAACTGCTATCCGTCCAAATTTTATCGAGTGGAAACGAAACATGGAATATGTTCTTATCGTCAAGAACACATGTTTGTTCTCACTACTCCTAAACCCGATGCCCTTCATCGACGATCGACTAATGAGCAATGAGAGTCAAGGCATTTGGAATAAGTCAAACAATATGGCTAAATGCTATATGATGACTACGATGTCCAAAGGCTTGTACCGCAAAGATCGCCGATGGTAGACGCGATCGATATTTGGTCAAGTCTCGAGAGTAAGTTTGGGCAGTCGGATCGACAACCGCTCCCACACAATGAGAGAAATCTCATGTAAGATGGAAGAAGGAAGTTCGTCCATGAACATGTCTCCCACACGACTCATCTCATGGATAGTCTTGATCGGTTGGGAGGAGGTATTGACGCGGCCAAGGTCGATATCATCCTCAATACACCGCCCAAGTCTTTTGAGAACTGCTGAATGCGATCATGAGCAAGACCGAGTTTACACTTAGTCGGGCTGTTTAATGATCTCGCTGCGGCGGAAGGAGTTATGGGAAAAGGAGCACATGCTCTGCTAGCACATCTAAGGGCCCAAAATTTTCATCGCAAAATGGAAATAGAAAAGGGGTACCAAAGGTGGTAGAGGCAAGGAAATAGTGAGTAATGGGAGCAAGAACATGGTTGCCACCGAGGCTTGAAGAAGCCAAAGGAGAAGGCAAGTGCTTCAAGCGCGGTAAGACGGGCATTGAAGCCAAGTGCCCTATGCTCAAGGCTCAAGGTACGCCGCTTGCTTTAGTAACGGAAACATGTTTAGCGACTTGTTCTACCCATTCTTGGGTAGTAGATACGGGCGAATCGATCATGTTTGTTACACCTGCGTGGGTTCCCGCGACAAGGGAGTCGTTTGATGGCGAGATAACGATTCCATGGGCAACGCGCGCGAAGTCGTTGTCGCAGCTGGAGATGTTTTTATGTTTTGGGACAACAGTTTTAGTTTTGAAAGACGCTTTATATGTGCCGGATTTTCATGGAACCTTGTTTCGCTTTCAAATTATTTACTCATGGATATTCCGTTATTTTTGATAGTGGTGTTTCTATCATAAGAAATGACGGTTATCTCGTGTTGGCACCTTATATAATTCGCTTTATACTATTTCTCGCAAAACATAATACCTATAACTATGTTGCATCTTCATCAAACCCAAAAAGAGAAAGTTTTCTTCGTGAAGATGACTCTACTTTTCTCTCGGCATCTTAGATTAGGTCACATCAATCTAAATAGGATCCAAAGACCTGCTAAGAATGGAGCGTTGGGTAATCTCACTACATCCGCTCCCAATCTGCTAATCCTCAGATAGAAGGTAAGATGTCGACTGCACCCTTCAAAGCGGGGTTATAGAGCCAAGAAATGTTAGAGTTAGTCCATTTCGACTGTGTGGACCTATGTCCACACAAGCTCGTGGAGGGTACGAGTATTTTGTCACTTTCATCGACGACACTCAAGGTACGGATACATATACCGCTTTCACCGCAAGTCCGAATGCTTTGAGAAATTCAAAGAGTTTAAGGCGAAGTGAGACGGCTAGGTAAGAGTATCAAGTCATCATGGTCCGATCGCTGTGGCGAATACCTCAAGAACGAGTTTATGGACTATCTAGTGAAGTGTGGGATTACATCCCAAATAAGATTTCACCGCACACCACAACAAAATGGTGTGTCGAGCGAAGAAATAGGACTCTTTGGAAATGGTTAGATCTATGATGAGTTATGCTACATTGCCTATTTCGCTCGGGGATATGCCTTAGAAACGGCGGCATACTTGCTAAATCTAGTACCGCCCAAGTCACCGAAAAGACCCCTTTCGAGTTGTGGTTTGGGCGAAGCCCGTTTAAGCCACATATGATATGGGCACCCAAAGACACTTGCCGAACAAGAAAGTCGATGTTGGAGGCTAGATCCGACGCAAGGTCGTTTATCGGCTATCCTAGAGGAACGAAGGTGGTTTATTCTATAGTCCTATGATCAAGGTCATTATTAAGACTAATGCCCGATTCTTAGAAGAGGATTATATGAAAATCATAAGTCCAAAGTTGAAATCATTCTTCAAGAATTAGAAGATGATCGATTCCACCACCGACAGGGCCAAAGGTACGAGATGTCGAGTCTAGTGGGTGGATCGACACCGATACTTCAAGAAATTGAAGTGGGTCGAGTTCCACCGAGATACCGACCGCATGTTGGTACCCACACAGCAAGTTGTGCAGTTAGAGAACCACAAGTATCTCGCACCCACCGCTGCCATTGTGCCTGTAGAACCTCGTCAGAGTGGGAGGGTTGTTCGTCAACCCGAGCGATTTATGTTCGTGGGTGAATCTTCGGATTTGGTCCCAAAGATTTAACATGCAATAATCGACCCATGGACATACAAGGAGGCGATACAAGATATTGATGCAAGATTATGGCACACCGCTATGGACTTAGAAATGGAGTCCATAACGCTATGGATGTATATGAAAAGACACCTCTACCGATGGCAAGGAAGAAATAGGTAGTAAGTGGATATACAAGAGGAAGAGAGATTCCGATGGAGAGGTTTCGCTTTTAAAGCCGTGCTGCGGCGAAAGGGTACACTCAGATTGAGGGCATCGATTTCGATGAGACCTTTCACCGTAGCAATGCTCAAGTCCATCGTAATTCTTCTAGCCATAGCACCACTGAACCTAGAGGTTTGGCAATGGATGTTAAACCGCTTTTCTAAACTACCTTGAGGAAGGTAGAGACATCTATATGCAAAGAACCAAGGTTATGTGGTAAAGCGGTGAAGAGCATCTAGTATGGAAGCTTTGAAGTCCATTTATGGACTTAAGGTGCCTCCCGATCATGGAACTTACGCTGACGAGGTGGTAAAGTCCTATGGATTTACCCAGCTGCCTAGCGAGAGTTGTGTGTATCGGTTAGATGTCAACGGTGATGTGGTATTTCGCGACTTTATGTAGATGACATCCTTCTAGTTGGCAACAACGTGAAGTCACATCGACGAAAGAGTTGGCTATCCGATCGCTTTCAAATGAAAGACTTAGGAGATGCAGCGTACATTCTGGGATCAAGGTTTACCGAGATCGCAAGAAGAAAATGTTGAGCTTATCTCGTGCGCCTTACATCGATATCGTGATTACTGCTTTAGTATGCGCACCGCCAAGAAAGGATTGCTACCTTTCGCATATGGCGCTCCTTTATCTAAAACGCAGCCTCCTATGACCGCAGCGAGATAGAGGAATGAGACAAGTTCCTTACGCTCGCCGTAGGAAGTCTCATGTACGCAATGCTATGCACGAGGCCCGATATCTCGCTATGCGGTAGGCATAGTAGCTAGATATCGCCTAACCTCGACAAGCTCATTGGATCGCAAGAAGCATATACTCAAGCACCGAAAAGGACTCGAGATTATAGGCTAGTTTACCATGCGTATAGTCTAATGCCTGGGTTATACCTGCACTCGGATTTCCAAGTCGACCGTGATGAGAAAAGTCAACCTCGGCTATGTGTTTACCTGGGAGGTGGAGCCGATCCCAAGTGAGTGCAAAGCAACATGCATTGCGGACTCTACCATGGAAGCCGAATATGTAGCCGCCTTGAGGCTTCTAAGGAGGTCAGATGGTTCAAGAACTACCTCATGGATCTAGATGTGGTACCGGTTTGCCCAAGAGTATCATAGTTTCATCGTGATAACTCGTGCAGCTGCAAACTCGAAGAACCACGGACCCACAAGGCGACTCAAACACATAGAGAGAAAGTACCATGTCATACGAGAAATCGTTAGACGAGGTGACGGTCGATTGAAAAGATTGATACGACGGAAAATCTAGCGTATCCATTCACGAAGAGCTCCGCAAAAAGTCTACGATGGACACGTTAGAGGACTCGATTGCGCTGATGGCACCCACTTAGAAAGGAAACTTTGTATAAGTGGGAGAAGCAAAGTGATGGTTATTTGTAATAGCTAGTAGAAAGACACATTGTATACTAAAAGTTTGCTTTAGTATAAGTGGGAGATTGTCGATTTGTATATCCAAAGCGCTTTGGTTGAGCTTGTATACAATGTTTCCTGTTACCACTATTACAATCTCCTATCCGATTTGAATACTTGATTGCATATATCCGTGTCCCCTTATCTCATATATAAGTTAGATCATACAAGGTGTAGAAGATCACGTAAGTCTCGTATGATTGGTCAAGCTTTAATGAGATATAAAAAGTTTCACACCGAGACGACTTAAGGACGAGTTGTCGGTTTAGGCCGCAGATAGATAAGAAGTGACTGACTTAGTTGCTTGTCTATGCCGGTACGCCTCTCGACGTATCAAGGATCACAAGGAGATGAGTTCTTCTTCTCGACCGTCGTGAAGAACCAAGATCTCGTGACTTACGATGATCTAAACCTCGATAAGGTATTAGGTGAGTATGAGTTGTCGACCATCACTTTGACTTGTTATGAGTGAGGGTTATATGTTCTAACCCAAGATTCTCCGTGATTCGGTGGTGGCGTTGTTTGATGTCACGCTAGTTATCTCAGACGAGTCACCGTATCCGCTAAGGATGATGACGCCCCCATGAGGAGCTCAAAAGGTTTATTGTACTAAACCCCGCAGTTGAGTTAGCTCAAGTACAATAATAAGGTCGAGTGGTACTACTTAAGGAAATAAAGTTATTAATCGCTTTAAGCAATGATTGCTATAAATGATTAATGGACGCTCGATATCTTAAATACGGGATTCGTAATGTCTAAGTGCAAGCCCGACTCAACTTCGTAATAAAGGGGTAAGTCAACATTCTTTCTCTAGTGGCATGATCGAATGTTTATAAATTAATTTATGTTCGGGCCGAACATAAGATAATTAATTTATTTGAGGCCCATCTTTATTCCTCGTGATTTGATCCTGGGCGCCCATCGAGGTCTGTAGAATCGAGGAAAATCGCGCCCCTATTGCTCTCATTGGAAAGATTTTATTCTCTTTATCCACATGGATATAATTATATTTATGGTATATGCATAGATCCTTTCCATATAAGATTATGGTAATAATCTAAGAGTATGGAAATAATCCTAAGAGTATGGAAATAATCCTAAGAGTATGGTAATATTCCATATAGATTATGGTAATATTCCATATAGGATTATGGTAATATTCCATATAGGATTAAGGTAGCATTATAAATATAAGGTATGAGATAAAGTCTAGGTTAATGCTTACATAACATCACTAGAATTTTCGCCCATCATCAAGAGTGATTCTCAAAATTAGCCTGAGCTCGGGTGATTTTCCCTAGCATTCTCCATAGATCGCCCTCACCGACGCTGGAGATTGGGCATCCGGGATACAGTCCGTAGGTCAGCACGAGTCTCGACCGCTCGATCCGCTCATCCCGCTCGATCCACCTCGACGCATCCAAAGGTAAACACGAGAAAACCCCACGTGTTGCACTTTAATTATATAGACGCATGCTAGGTTTATAATCAATGTATGGTGAATTAAACACCCAAGATGGATCCTCGGGCGAGGGTTAACATAAGTTTTCCTACAGTCGCCGCCATTGCCTCGCGCCGGCTCCGCGATCGCTAGCTGTGGATCGCGACATCTCGCCTCGGAAAATCATCGGGCGGACGCACACGCCTCACGCCACCGCGGAGTGGTCGCATCGCACGCCTTCGCCGCGCACATCTCATGCTAGCGGAGTGCTCGCGCCAGCGACCTAACGTGCGGAGCCGCCAGCCGATCGCGAGGTATCTCTTCGCAGCGCACATCCGCGCCGCCGTGAGTGATGGTTCATGTCCGCTAGCGGCCGCGAATACGGTCGCTAGGCCCTCCTTTTCGCCCTCATCTCGCCGTTTCTTTGTTCCATGCTTCGTTTTCAACTTATAAGCCTACAAAACACCAAAACGTAACCCAAGAGCAAGATCTTCCAAAATATGTAAAAGCCTTGAGATCCAAGACATAAACGCACTTTATAGATCTAAAATCATCTTTAGAAATCAACAATAACGTAAAATGCGCGTTTATCAACCCCCAAACTAAAATCATTGTTTGTCCTCAAACAAAACAAGACCAAAAAGAAAGAGAGACACCAAACATGATCACCGAAAGGCCAAGAATGGTGATTAACCAATAAAGCCTCAGAAATATCTCAAAGCTCAAAATCATTAGTGCACACGACGACATTAGTCAACTCGACAATGTACAACCATTGAAAGCAAAAATCTCATTCAATTCAACCCTCACAATGGCATGTGCGTAATATATAGAGTACACTCAACTCATAAAGAAATAAGGGACGTGTATGCACTCAAAAATCAATGCAATGCAAAAATCTCACCATAGGCTTGCAATTTCTCTAATATCTCCACCACGTCAAATGTATTCAAATTAGGATCAAAAAGGACTTTTCATAGGTTGTATTGTAGGCACATTAGTTAAGGTAGGATAATATATGGCTAAATGACTCAAATATATTCCAAGTACTTCCATCTCTATAATCAGCTCATATGGACTTTGTCCATTTCCTTGTTTCTTTCCAACATGCTATTTCGACATTTATTCACTCAAGGTACCATATACTATGATAATTGACTTCCTTTATGCTCATACTATTCAATTTTTTTTTTTTTTTGGCTTTGTAATAGAGCTTATAGGGTCATTCTTTTTCACACGGTACCATACTTTATCTTTTATCCCCACTTTGCATATCAAAATAAATTTTTCTCCCATTTGATTCCCATATCCATCCTCACCTCCTCTAATCCGTTAATCGAAAGAATAAGGTCTAATAAAGGCTCAAAGAAGGCGACAAAAATGGTATATATCATCGGCTAGTGTTTGGGCAAATATGTGGTTTAACAAAGATGGTCTTTATCTTTTCCATATTCAAAACACATATTAGCCTCGATACGTAAAAACGGCAAGTTCTAGAAGATAATTACATGCATCGATATCACACAAATAAAAGAAACTGTAATAAGATATGTATACAAGGAAGCTCAAGTCTCACGGTTTTAGCAAATGGTTAAAACAACAAGCTAAGCAATCTCAAGTTATCCATGCGCTATTTTCCAACATATCATGTGCACTATCACATATTTAATGTAAAATTTCTATCATCATCACATGGATTAACACATTTCACTTCAACTCGTTGATCGACCGACACAACAAAAACACAAAAGACACGATAAAAGCCCCAACATATAATAACTTAACAAAACAAAGCAAAACATAAACAAGGACTCTCAACCACATCACACTCGACCACTCCCCCAAACTTATTGTAAACAGCAGCAATGGAGGCAATAATGTTTGCGTAAGAGAATGATTGTGAGAGATTTACCTCAAATGTCACACATTACTCGGTGGATAGAATCCTCGCATTGATGATATAGTCGGCCGCAATGACGCTAGCAAACGCGAGACGAAGGCCATGCACGCCAGCCCCAACGGGCGCGGGTGCCCACCACGATTTTCCATGCGATGTGACCACACGCTAGCGATCGCGAGGGTGTAGCCGCGGCTAATCGGCCCGCCCTTCGAGATCAACGGATTTGTCTTTGTCTTTCCTCGATTTTGTTATATTAGACATAGCAATTCAGCATCAACCACTAATCTTGGTAGACCTTTTCTAGCAACGGTCGTGCTTTGATTGATGTGCGAGAAGGTGACCTACATTTCGTGTCAATGATGAGGAGCTAAAGATTTCAATATATGACGCCATCAAGCAACACGATAGTTCGAGCTGAAAATTGCTATTCGATCACTCTGCATGCTTCTAGTCTCCGCGAAGGCAACCCACCATTCGATAAAGATGCTAGAAAGAAGAGTTGACCCGCATAAAAATCGAGTGATTCATTCAAGTTCGCATGGAGCTACCACACGCATTGGTGGTCGCAGTGAATGCTAAGCGGGCAAGAAAGTTTGGAAAGACCATAGTTGTCAAATCGCCTTGATTGAGAGGTAACGCGAGCTAGCGATGATAAATCTAGCACCTGGGAGGTAACCCAACATTTTACATGCTTTATGTTTTCATTTTGTTTCTTTTCTTTGTTTCTTTGTATGTATTTGTTTGTTTTAGATCCCAAT